>PKRV01000116.1:3327179-3383819 GCA_003709505.1 Hyphantria cunea
ATATATGTATATTTATTTATTTATTTATATAAATGAATGTTTGTTTATATATCCTTTACAAAATTGTGCCTGTGGTTTTTGTACCGCGGTTAACACCACGGGGTTCAGCTAATTGTATATAAAAGAGAAAAGTCAAATTTGATACTCTAACAATTTAACATAAGTAGTCAAAGATGCTGAATTTTCGCGAAATCATTGGTCCTTATTAACGGACAGCTATTTAATGATATAAAATTGTATGTTGTGATACATGATATATACGTATACTCATACTTAAATAAAAATAATAATAATTCTAAATTCTAACCTAGTTTCCTTTTTAGTTTGTTAAAGTAAAAACAAAACCAGAGAGTTACGGCGACAAGGATCATTTAAAAAACCTTTGAGTACAACACCGCTAATAAAGAAATAACAAAATTAAAAAAATACGTTATATGTTGTAATCGTGATTTGGCAGATATTTTTTCCACTCTTCATAAATATAATTATTAAAAATAATAATTACACCCATGGGTGTCCTTAGCAGTAACTTAAATAAACTGTTTAGCAAGGAATCATTAACTAAACCCTAAACCTATCTGTCTGGCCAACATACAAGCAATGTACTTCAACTTGTATTCAAAACAATATTCAAGGATTTTACTTACTATTCTATTTTGTTATATCTGTCTAATTTTCAGTACAAATTTAATACAAACTTTATATTCTCAACACAGAATACTTCCTTCCGATTAAAATGCAGACTTCATTTCTACATTCATTTCGTATCGCAGTATCGTGATGTCGCGCGGGCTATTTTTATTTACATGTGAATTGAAGCTCACCGTGGGAGAGCCACACTTCGGCATGCATAGGCCGGTTCGACCGGAGTGATACCACGGAAAACCGGTGTAAAACAGCGCCTTCGCTGTGTTTCACCGAGTGAGTGAAGATACCGGAGGCCTATAATTCAACCCTTCCCCTCATCCCCCAAGGGCGTCAACGCACCTGTGACGCCTCTGGTGTTACTGGTGTCCATGGGCGGCGAAAATCGCTTACCATCAGGTGATATGTCTGCTCGTTTGCCCCCTATTCCATAAAAAAAGATGAAGAAATAAGTAGCTTACTAAAAGGAACAGTGCTTCTCTTATATTTTACCACTTTATGTATTGAGTTTTCATTTGTTAGATACACCCTCCCAGATCAGTACTCTTTAGGTCACTTGTGTAAATTGCTATTTTGATGATTGACTATCTGATATTTCAATCAATAATTTACAGTACAAACTATCTTTGAGAGAAACTTTAGCTATTTCGACAAAATTGAGTAACCAATACTCATTGTAAGAGCCCAAGTGGCCTATCCCCCGGTTCCTCGAGCGAGGAGGGATCAAACAGTTGTCACATTCTTGTTACGCTTGAGTAGTAAGTTGCGGAAAGACAGGCACACTCTCTGCTCCTTTACACTTACAATCAGGTGGGATGGCTATCCAACACGATAGGGGAGACACCAAGCGTAGGATCAACGGATGATCAACAAAAATCAAATTAAGGTTGCCATACTTTACTCGTTTAATAATAGATAAAGTGACAATGCAACAAAAAATAAAATATCATGTTTTCGTCAAAAAAGCTGTACAGCTTAGAATAAATACGTATGAATTTTTATACGATATGAAACTAACGATATACACTGTCACAAAAAATCATTGTCATCAATTTTAGAATGTTTGTTTATTGGATGTTGTTTGTAAAATAGATTAAGATGACTCATCACAGAAAACTAAAAACCTTATCTTAACATTGCTGGTATATTAAACGCTCTCTACAAGAATTATTAGTATTTGAAAAGTTATTTCGACTGGTTAGTTCATTTTTTCCAAGAGAAAAATATATTATACGCTTGATATTTATCTTATTACAGAGAGACATGAGTATAATGTATAATGTACGTGCTGCAGTAAAAGTATTGAGGTGACGTAACGTTACTCGTGATTTTCATAATAAAATTTTATTTTAACCAATTTATTGGACACACAATAAAACAGTACATTCTAGGATTAAAATCACTTGTACTTATTCCACAATTTCATTTATGTTTATTCTTGACTGGTTTCGCCTTATAGCATTATTAATTATATTGTCTCTTTAAAGAAAAAAAAAAAAAAAAAGTTTAGCCTTTAATGTATACGTATTGCAACAGGTCCCATCAAGTGCCAACAATCAAGAGTATTAATTAAATAAAACAGTTGGTACGTAGAAACATATTATTAGTAATGATATAACATACAACAAAAGTATAATATACAATATAACTGTAACAAAATAAGTATAACATAAATAGGCATAACATGCAACAAAAGTAATTATGTACTCTAGTGTGTTATAAACTACGTTACATACATGAAAATATTTAGCAGAGAAGAATTTTATAGTAAGTTTTATTACAGATTTTTTTGCTTTCAACCATCTATTTGAAATTGATTGAAGCAATGGGCGTAGCGATCTTTCTTAGTCTGTTGTGTAAGTACCTACTATTGAAAATTATATTTGGCTACTCAAACTTGACAGGATTAAAGCGCACGAACGTAATACAGTACTTAGAAATGTACATACATAATCAAAGGGAATATCCAACATAAACATTTAAAAGGGACGGCCTAACCACTTAAGATCATTTGCTAGTCTATAGTGGACTGAATTAAAACCGCTATAAAATATAACAGAAATATTTAGAAATATCTTTTTGATTATTTTGAAGGAATGTGATATCTTCTTCTTTAAATTATTTAGTAAATCTTATCAATCTCTTCAAAACATTAATGAAATAGAGAATCGTACAATAAGTTTATGTTTTAAGTTTAACAATTAGTTTATGTACAATTATGTGGATGTGGTCTATAGTGCCATATCCGCTTATAAATTCAGCTTGCTCCGGTTATCAGAATTCATCAAGATGTTAGTTAAGCTTTTAGAGCTGCCTCAGTACGGGTTTATCTTCAGCCTTTAACAGTTTTGTTTTAACGCCGTCCTCTTCTGGGGGTTTTCCATTTTTCAGCCGTCCAAGAGCCATCAGGATTTCGTTAGTGCTGGCTTCTGGCAGATATTCGGTCTAGTGGTGTGTCAACGTAGCTCTAGAGTCCTCATTTTCGGGATCAAGTTCAGACACATGCGAAGCGTACTAACTGCCATAGAATCGTCCCACTTCCAAAAAAACGACCGGTTTGGAAGCGACGACTTCTCCACTTGCTGTGTTCAAATTCGTCAGGTGGCTCCTTCAGAGAGATTACACAAACACTTTTGACCACCAATTCTGCTTAGTCGCTTTTCGATCGAAAGAGTATTGGAGGATCGGAAGTCGTATCTTACGAGTTTGTTGATCTCTATGCTTCGAGTCCGCTTTTCATATAAATTAAGAAGTGGGTTTTGCACGTCATTCCTTCATTGGCCCTAGGTTCCTAAAGCCTTTTTTTGCTCTAACGTTGCATTTTCAAAAATCTCGTACCTTCTTCTCGAGGATTCAAACCAAATTTTCGAGGTTCTGGTTTACGTCTGTTGTGGTTTCCATGGCAGTAAATTGGTTTTCCAGATTTGGCTGGAACTTTTCAGATTTCACCGTGGCTTGGAGCAAAGTAGCGCGGAGCCTGGATTTCATCAAACGGACACGTTTAGCTTTGAAGTCGATGTTCAGAGAGCCAGAGAAAGAGAATAAACATGTTATAATAGACTGAAAGCATGAAAATACCAAGGTCATCCAAATATTTTGAAATCATAACCCAACAAACAGCTTTCGCGTGTGGTAAAATATAAAGATATAAATAAAATAGTCACTAACTCCATTACGTTATGTGACTGCGGACACAAAAAACATTTTGAGTATATGTAAAAATAAGGATAGTTTGAATAAAACAGGACACAAAAAGAGTTCTCGCACCATTAAGGAATCAATACTTCAAATTACACACATACAAATATAAAATCAAAATTTCTGAAATATCTTAACAGAATGATCCATTTAGCAGACCGCAACAGTAGCTTGTATTGAATTGTGAAGTTCAATTTTGCGAGGCCTATCTTCATCGGAACTAATTTCACAAATTTCGCTAGTGATCTTAGATCTTTAAGTTATCTAGGATACTGTTATAAAGGATTAATCAGACCATGTAATTGTTTGTAGTATTCTGCTGAGTAATCTGAAAATTTCAAGACACTTTTAAGTCTATGCGCCATTGTTAATTTATAGCTTTTAGGTTTTATGAAAAGTCATTAGTGTTATTATCTTAAGTCAATAAGTTAAAAAATCGTAAAGAAGACAAAGTTAAAACTACATAAAAAAAATCGTAGGTTATTCAGTCCTGGCCTGTATTTTTTTTCAAAAAACCAACTGTCATCAACTATGAACATATAATGTATTGATGGTACCAACGTACAGAAAGAACAATCAGACTCCGAGCACAAATTATGGATCACCCAAAATGTTGTCCCATATGGGGTTTGAACCCACAACACTCAGTAGAAAACGACATGGCGACCGCTTAAGTGCCTACGATATTCATGTAATCAAAATAAAGAAAAGTTATCATAGAGAAGTCCTAGTTGCTTTTAAATCCTGTTATTACTGTCATTACAATATCAACTGTATATACCTAAATATATGTTTATGCTTTTGTCGCAGGCTTTTCTCTTATATCTAGTAACTTTTGAGTAATTCTCATAAATAAAATCTCGGCAACGATTCATGTATAATGTCAAAGTATTGAAAGTACGGCACTCGCGCTATCGCTGGTATTTTTTTTAATTCATGGTCTTAGTTAAGGATCTTATTCACAGGCTAAGACCACCTTATGTTATTAACAGTACAACCTGGTGAAACTTTCAGAGGCATTTTGATACGTGCATTTACAAATAATATAAATATTCTGTGATTTAGTTTTAAGAGGAAAATTTATCTCCAAGAGATTTATCCCTTAAACATAATCATGCCTTATAGAACGCAAAACTTGTAAGTCAGGATGTTTGATTTAGTTAGAAACTATTTAATATTTTGTGTCGTCATACTGACATTTTTCTTGTAGAAAATAAAATATAATTTTTTTTATTCAAATGATATAACATGCTTTTCCATAATGCATTTTCCCCCTTTTATAATACATCAAAGCAATAAAATATTTTTTTTCGCAAAATGAAATTATAAACCAAAATAAAACAACCAAACAATGCTTATGCAATAAGGTTTGTGCTAAATAATACTTATGCTATAAGGTTTAACACAACACTTGTGATACACATCGTAGCATAGAAAGTCCCTATCCGGAAAAAGATACTCTCTAACTCTAATTAACTAACAGGTATTTACTAATTTTATTTTTTAAAGCTTATTAGTAGTACAAGTATTAACTATTTCTAAAGGTAAACTGTTAAATATAATTGGAAGTCAATATGTTCTACATCTTCGTCCATGATAGTTATTACAAAAAAATCTTTTAATATACCTGTTTCTCTGCGGTCTACAGTAAGTTGAATTGATTCTGAACTCACTGCTACAGAACTGTTCTGACGCTAACATCAACACCGCTCGCTCATGAACTGGAAGCATTCTACGTTTGATTTATTTATCTACACACTCTATCGATAAACCTAACAAGTCAAACTGAGAACACTTCAATGAAATTTTGTCAAAAGT
This sequence comes from Hyphantria cunea, assembly GCA_003709505.1. Taxonomy (NCBI): domain Eukaryota; kingdom Metazoa; phylum Arthropoda; class Insecta; order Lepidoptera; family Erebidae; genus Hyphantria; species Hyphantria cunea. The sequence continues at coordinate 3,332,841 of PKRV01000116.1, forward strand.
TTGTATTAACTGGCCTACTATCCTAACTTATTACATATTTATAATAAACCTGGTATTTCGTTCTGACAGAGAACTAAAACATCACGACAATTTTGAAAACGATGCTTAAAATGATAAAGTTGCAAAGTTCTAAATTGATTGCCACCTGTTCACCAAGTTATATAATACAATTAGTTTGTTACATTAATATTAATTTCCTTGTGAATTTAATTTGTTCGTGTTTGTTCCAAGAGATTTAATGAGATGATTGCGAACTCTAGCCGTTGTGTAAGGATCATTGAATGGCTGTTCCAATTCCAATGAAATATCCAGTCATTAATGAAGTTCCTTGTATTGTCTTTTCGAACAAAAGAAGATACTTAATTGAAACTTCTTGAGTGACTTTTACATTTAAGTATTTTTCTTACCTTCTGTTGTGCGTGTGTTTTTTCAGAAGATTTTATATAAGAATTGATTATTTTTTTGTATTTTAAATGACGACGAGACGAATGAAGTATATGGTGTCTTTATATAAAATAATTTGTAAGGTTCTCTTTAGAGGAAATCGTTTCAAGAAAAAAAAATATTAATGAATTATGATTATATTATTTTTTATAATATTTTAGGCACATATTATACTTGTTTCAAGTTTTTTTTACTCGCATAAAATCTTCTATGCACTACTACAAATTAAAACCAAACAACTCTGCTTTTATTAGGATGTCTTAATCATAGTTTTGGCAGTACATACTCATGTGATATTCCTTTGATGCCTATGTGACTACTTAAAATACTATTGCCCATAGATAACATGAAATCTCCAGAATAAAATAATAGTGAACTTTATACGAATACGGAATCAATCAATCCACTGCTAGATATAGGCCACTCTATATAAAAGATAAATACAAAGGTATAACATTGAAATAATAATTTAAACTAAAATACACTATCCCATTTTATTTCAATTTGTCCAGCTCAAATGTATTTTTTTTTTGTTATCTAAAACAGCCATAAAATAGAATAAAGTTTGACTGTCAAATAAATAGATTTCATTTTTAAGTGCCGTTATTGGACGCTGTGCATGTGCCACCTATCAAATAGTTCAGCTATATCGAAATTGTACATTTAGAATATAGAATGAAACTGTCAAATTTATAGTTATAACTTGAATTGAAATAGACTAAACCAAAATTCCTCTAAACTAGTGAAATAGAAATGGCTATGACGAGGCCGCAAGGATGTGTAATATTTTTAGCATTCTATTTATATTAGTATATTACACAGTAGCGACTAGACTATTGAATCGATTTTATTGAATGAGATCTCACTTCATAATTATGTTCTATTGATATTAGCTATGCGGATTTATTTTATAGGCGGTTGTAGCTTTTTTTAAAATCCTTCTAGTCTCGCTATCTCTTCTTTCAGGGGGACTTTACAAACATATTGGACACAAAGAACATCCAGTCTCAGAACAACAATTTGTGCATCACATGAAGTGTTTTTCAATGTGGGATTTCCACCCACAACACTTGCGCGGTATAAAGAGGTGTGGTGACGTCTTAAACCACTAGGTTAACCGTGCAGTCAAATATACTGACGCGTTAAGATGCCCTCCATACTTCAGAGAGCACGTTGAGCCTATCGGTCCCCGTTGCCATAAGAACATCTTTGGCATTCATTACGGGTAGTTGGTGCCCTAAACACAAAAGTTATTCTTCAGAATTTTGGATAGCGTCTAATACTTGATTTGTTTGACTCTGATGATTGTGGCTCTGCGTAAATAATGGAATTAGAAACCTGATCCAAATTTAATTTGTATAGAAGAGGCTCGGAGAAGAATTTATATGTTCCTAAAATACAGAAATGTAGTATTAATATCAACAATCTGGTTAACATTGTTGGGGGCTTGCCTAGCTAACAACACTTTTTCTTTTTCGTTTGATCATTATGATGTATAAAGAAACTTTCCACTTTCAACTCTAGTAACTTTTTTAATCAGTAATACTGTTATAAATTCAAACATTCCGGTGACTTAAAATAGCATTAACGATGGAAAAAAAATACGATATTCAACAACATACGCTAGTTAACAACGCATACTTTTCTGCTTGGTTCTAAATTCAAACTCCTGACAGTTGCAATTACTAACGGCTTTGTTAGAAAGAGAAGGGATAATACGTCAACAGCTTTTGCTGGACCCTCCTGAAAGACCATTAGTCAAACCAAGCTTTTAAACTGTGTAAATGACATGATTTATATGGCGCACTCTGATTTTTGCTCTTTTTCGACGTCTACTTTGAAATGTTGCTCGTATTCCATTTGGCCGTAAACGCGAGTAAAATGAAATTGCCACTGAAGTAAAATGCCTTTTTGCTGGACGATTTTTTTAAATAAAATAAACGAGCAAACGTGTCGTCTGATGGTAAGCGATTACCTCCGCCCATGAACATCCGCAACACCAGTGCCGGCACAAGTGTGTTACTGGGCTTTGGGGGATAGGGAGGATGGTGGGGGCAGGGATTTAGGTTTGGTCCACTGGTATCCTCACATAATCGGTAAAACACAGCGCAGGTGCTGTTTCACATCGGTTTTCTGTCAGGCCGTGGCATCACTCTGGTTGAGCCGGCCTATGCATGCCGAAGCGTGGCTCTCCCGCGGTAAAAATAGAATTTATTAACACAGTTAATGTGACTTTGATAATAGAGCAAGACATTTAATCAATTTGAATTCGTCGTCGAACCAAGCTGAGCTACAGTTTAGTAAATACACACACATTTTATATTCAAAACACACAAACTCCGAAACAAATATTTACAGATCATACAAACATCTGATCCGACCCGGGAACCGAACCAGACACACTAAGCACAACAGCAGCATACGCTACTACTGTGCCAACAAGGCAATCCTAAAATTAACACAAGGTTTATTATACCCACACATTTTTAATTGTGTTATTCAAATGAATCAAAAACTTTCAAAGTTTAGTACAAATTATAGAGTCCGTTATCACTTAGATATTTACGGACTACTAAAAAAATCTGAACTTGTGTATATTAATAAGGACATAAGTAATTGAAAATCTATAAAATGCCTAACTGCAAACACATTTCAAACTACCTGTGATAGCTGGCATTAATTTTAGTCTCTAGCCATTAACAAAATTTAATTGGGAAGCCGAAAAGTTTAATTACAACTTCGCAATAATTCATTATAATTACTTCCAATGATAATTTGATCAATATCGAATTACCTACCTGCGTTAATTTGTAACTATATTTGACTATATTTTTATTATATAGTTTTGGTAAGATATACGACATGGTACGAAGTAATAAGAGATAAAAGAGCGACAAATTGTAAGTCAAAAGAAGACTTTTATTTTGGTACCAACTGCTCAATTATAACTTCTTCATTCTTTGGTTTATAACCTTATATTTAAAAAAAAAATAAAGCTGCCAAGATTTTTTTCCAAATTATACAAATATAGAAACATATGTAAAGCTATCTACGCCTGATTACGAAAAAAAATAATATTTGTTCTTCATACTCCTTTAAAATGTTTTTCTTTTTTAAAATATTTAATTAAAAAATTCTCTTACTCTAGTATACATAGATTTCATCACACTCAATCCCTCGTATAATGGACAGGTTTAATAACAAACGAAATACTTATCATGTCACAGTGGAGGTTGAAAAAGGAATGTTTGACTTAGGTAACAAAAGCTTTATCAATGTATCTGGAAAAATAATAAAATCGTTGGAATGTGTACAATAACCAATAATTGCTATCGTGAAAACATGAGCGCAAAACAATAAAATAATTATTTTGTATCGTACGACACGTATCTCAGATAAAAATGGTTTTTGTTGGAGCAATATAAAGCGAATACGGGCAGGTTTTGTGATCTGCTTTTCATGCACGGAGTTTACACGTGGAACATTAAAGTATCGAACTCTGCTATGTATACACCTCGCACGTCTATTTTTGTGTATAAAAAGATGTTGAACCTGAGAGTTTAATTAAGTACTAATAGACTCTCATGCAGATTATTCTCTATCCTTTCTTACCTTTATTTTTAACAATCCTAACTATAATTAAAGTTGTGATCAAAGTCGATATTTTCCCAATTTAAGTATGAGTAACATTGCTAAAGATTTTGGCAGGTTTTATGGCCCTCTAAATGACTAGCAATAACCTTCTTGGGTTTCCAATCGTTTTCATCCGGGACAAAGAAGGTGAATTAATCTAAAGCAATAGGACAAAGATACTGTTTTATAATATAAATTTTATTCTCTGTACTAGAAATAAGTAAATATATGTTCTTATAGAGATGTAAAAAAAACAAATCGAGGTTTGTACTTCTTGTTTCCACTAGATATTTATATTATTAAAGTATTTTGAGATTATATAATTTACCACTAAAAAAGGAATTTTAATATAGATATCCAGGACATTGGTTCATTTTATGGGTCTAAAGAACACTTTTTGCTCGTTCCTCTAACGATTTGAACAAACTTTAGAATTCGCATCATCATGTTACAAACACGACCCTAATACCCAAAATGGATACCTTTTGGTCACGTGTCTACATACAGCACCATTTGTGTATTATTTTTTCTACGAAATTTAAAATATAGGTTAATATAGTGTATTAGTGGTTATAAGTCCTTTATTGCTACGGCAGTGTATTAGCTGTTAGACTAGCATCTGGAATTTTACCAAGTGAATGCTTGTATGAATATAACGATATGAAAAGGGTAATAAGAATATTTTGTTTCAAACTATCGTTATTACGGTTAAGAAAAGTTTCTTAAATGTGTGCAAACTTTTCAATTATATACGAGTATTTAGGTGTTTCTTTACACTTCGAGTTTATAAGTTTTAGACGAAAATTTGTTGCGATTAAATTTAAACTCGGTAATTAAGTCATATTAAGTCTTGCGTCTTATATCGCGAGAGCAAAATAAATTTAACGCCTTTTAAGGTGGTTCCACGTATGTAATCTTTAATCAAAGAGGGCCGTTAAGTTTCTGATGTAGCTGTGAGCGTTCATCGCTTAGTTGAGAGAACCATTCTTATAATGGAATTTCCCTTTTAATAGTCCACGGAATTGAGATAGGGTGAAATTGCAAAATCTTTGCTAATGGTGCGTAACCACGTAACTTAATGTTACGAGTGTGTGCGCTAGACCGTAGCTGACTCACACCTATACAAGATATTTGTATAAAAGACCCGCGAATTATTCTCGGAATATCCCTGCTATTTGTGATAAAACCTTCAAGTTCTAGCGAGAAATAAAATTGAACGGATTACGTTTAGTGCTAATGTTAAGGATTTAAAGAAATCAGCGGACGTTTTTCTTCCTTTTTTCCAACGAATAAGCCGCGCTTAATAATGTTCGTTGGTGTTTTAGGCACAGTCATTTATTCTAGAGGTAAATAAGACCTCTCGTCTGCCTCGTCGTTTAAATGTGCAAAGAATTTTAAAATGTTTTATATTTTATTTTACTTAGTTTATAAATTAGCTGTGAGTTATATACATAATTATATAGTTATATACATTTATTGTTGATATTAAGTCAAAATAACATTTTGGTGTGATTTGTATTTTAGGGTTATGTAGTTTTAATTTCTCCATGTCTGAGAACCCTCGTGTATATTATACCAAATGTTATTAACTGTGAAAATTTACGTATCCTGACGCATTAATTACAGACATTTATTTTTTTCTACGTCTAACTTAATTATGCATAGATTTAGTCTTAATAATTATTGTCATAGTGTACAAAGATTTGGCCAGCGTGGGGACGTATGGCCTTTACCCTCTCCTGAGAGGAGACCCGAGCCCAGCAGTGGGACATTATGGGTTGTTGTTGTACAAAGATTTAATAATCCCAGTATTAGATTTCCAATTTCGCAAATATTTGACTTTAGACGTAACATTACACAATAAAATTTTTGAGACTTAAAATGTAACATTAAGAAATATGTAACATGAAGAAACAAAATGATTACATTTAGATTTTATATCAGATCCCTTTGACTTGTCTGTCATTCGTAAAAAATAAATGAATACTTGTATAGTTGTTGACAAAGGTGACTTTGAAAGCACATGTTTCATCATTTTTCAGTATGTATTCAGGTATATTACTAGCTTCATACAAATTGTTTTGTGTCTAGTCGCTTCACTCGTCGTATTGCTGTATGGTTAATCAGTTCAACTATGACCTACAGCTGCGTGATCGAAGTGATACTACACCATCAAAGGAGGCCAACCGTTAATGTGCTGAGGTGTTAATTAACTCTATTGAAGCTTTTCACATCGCTACCAGAGTGTTTTTATTTTTGGGGAAACGCACCCAAACAATGGTAACGTACTTGTGGCTATGAGCAGGAAACCATGAGGAGATACGTCTGCTCGTCTACAAAGAAAGACAGTCATTATTCAAGTATCTGGGTGTGTTTATACCTTTGCCGAGCCCCGCAGTATAACCCGCGGTATAACAGCATATGGTGGTAAAGCCACCTGGCGAAGCTAGTTGAAAAAGTAGAATCCTAAGTTACTTATGTTATCAGCTATCTGCCAGTGAAAATCCCGTCAAAATTGGTTCATAGATTAACCGGAAAAAATAAACAGGGAGACGAAAACTATAAAAATTACTTTTTTAGTAATATTTTGAAATACTATACTAACTTTTAAACTTTCGCGTTTCGTAATACAATAATTATTTTCACGGGAATTAACAAACGGTCCCTCCAATCCGCCTGTGACCACGGCCATTAAACAGTCGAAACGTCAGGCAAATCAGAGGTATGTAAAAACCTTTTAATAAGCGATCGCGTCAATGTCCGTGAAAAAAAATTATTCTTTTGAAGTACCGTATATATTTTACTTGCATATGAATTTAGTAAAGAGAGATTTATTTGAAATTTCAAACGGATACTTCAATTGTATTCATTTGAACAGATATGTCTAAGTAGTGTTTTTAGCAGTCTAGTTAAACATTCAACTGTCTAATTAGAGATCTGTCAAGTGTGCTTTAAGTCGTCTCAAGTTTTAATTATCATTCGTCTAAGACTAAAACTTGAGACGTCTTCAGTACATTAAAGAAATATAATAAGACAGTGTTTTATTTATACTAGTATGTTGATAGAAAGGGAGAAAAGCATTGATTTGGTGATACAGAAATGGCAATCACCCACTATTTAAAGGATTCGCATGCTATCAGTTCATATGCTTATTTAAAATATACGATAAATAGATGAAATAGGGATTTCATGGATGTTCTCCGACCATTTACCTTACTTCACTAATTCATTATAGGAAAATGAATTAACCTACAAGCGTATCATTTTATATCCGACATACCCTCGCAAAAACTAACATTTTCCCTAGTGCAGTCAGATCAGTAATTACTTGTGGATTAAGTAATTTAGTTATTTCAGCGAAAAATTACTAACCAAATGCCTCGACTGCACTTATAATATAGTGGTTTAAGCGGTCACCATGCCGCTTTCTACTTCGAAAAGTGTTGTGGGTTCAAATCCTACATAGGGCAACAACACTTCGCGTGTTCCACAAATGGTTGATCTAAGACTGGATATGATCTAATCCTTGTGTCCGTTAACTGTATGTATGTAAATTCCCCCGGGACACAGGATTCATTCCTAGTAATAAAAAATAAGAAAAATAAGAAAAAAAATAAAAAAGAAGAAGCCATAGATCGAACTAAGTGGCGTGAAATGGGAGAGGCCTATGTCCAGCAGTGGACTGCGATAGGCTGATGATGATAAAAAATAAGTGAACCTAAATTCAGAACGGAATATTTTTTCATTGGTGTAGTTAATATTGACGTGAAAATTATTTAAATAGATATAGACGCATTACCTACTTAGAAGCAAACTATGTCTATACAATTTCCCCAAACGCAATATCAATTATCTACCAATAAGTGTATGGTAATTGACTATCTAATTAGAGTATAATTGAAACTATTGGTCACCAAATATAGCAATAAGCCTAATTAATAAATGTAGTATCGACATAGGTTATTAGCGTCTACATATTAAGTTATATGTCCTTGTGTTCTCAGACATTTTCGCAATAAAGGTCCGTAATAATATATCATTATATCGTTTATTATCTCTATTATTTTCAGTTTGTAAACTGCCTTTTAGTGAATTAGAGATGAAAACGTAATAACCTTTTCCAGTTTTACATTGAAACTTGTACTAATAAACCAACTAAGGAGTGCTAGAAATAAGGGAGGGTACTCCATTTAATGTGAAATGCTTTCAAACTTATCTATGTCTATTTAATTAAGCTGAGACTAGCAATTTTAAGGAAAGTCCTTTATTTCCCGTTCGAATTGGAAATTAAAGTTGATCATGACTTTTACTTGGTGTTTCGTGCCTCCCTTCTGTGCTGAGCGGTCAAAACCTGGAACTCACTACCAGCGGACGTGTTTCCTTCCCACTATGATCCCGGGTCCTTTAAGCGGGGCGTGAAAAAGCATCTCACCAGGGCGCCATAGTGTGGGTCACCATGCTGCATTGTTTTTTTTTTCACATTGAGGATGGTGACCACCACTTTTGGATTCTCCTCATGCTTTCCATCAGGCAGGGCAGAGTAATTTTGGCAGCTTTCACATAAAAAAAAACTTTATATACAAAAATATTTTGTTGTAAATGAAATATAGTAAAATTTATTTCAGGGCTATGTCCAAACATAAGTTAGTATGGAAATCTACAAACTCTCTATTATTTTTTTACAATTTATGAATAATGCTACCGTCGTCTCTCTGACAGCTTCAGTGGTTCACCTCCTGTTGTGTTGTGAAGTTTGCTCGGTACCCATTTTAAATTTTTCGATTAAAATTTCCAAGTCGGTATCACCTTCACCAAGTGGTGATAGCTGTAAAACTTATAGACGTCCATAACTTTTCCAAAGTTTCTTTAAATTTATCCACGACCCCAAGCCATAGCTTGCCTTATTTTCTTTGTTAATCTATTAAAACAGTAGATTTACCCCGCGACTCTGCCCACTAATAAGTCAATTATCGCGGTAAAGATGTGCCTGTCTTAAAAAACAAAGTATCTAAATTTCACTGAAAGGTTGAAGTGAGTTAGTTATAAAAGCGTACCAGGCAGGCAGACAGTCAGCTTCGAATGTTTTAAAATGATTTCAGCTCAGCCACTTAATAAAAAAACATATTACAGCTAAAATAATTCCAACTTTAGTACCCATCACTATTAGAGCACGAAGAATCCTTTATAGCCTTAAAATTAACAGAGAGAAAATATGCTGCAAGTTTTTTGCTCCGTTATGAAGAGTTCTTTTACTGGCATTTAATGTGCTATTAGTGAATCAAAACTTCTGCTTTCATACCTTCATTTCAACAGAAGATTGACTTCAATAGCTCTGATAAAAAACGTTCGATGGTTGTTTTGTAAGACTCTGTTTCAAGTTTCAACAAGCACTTAAGAAATATTTTATATGAATGACATTGAGTCAATGTTAATATTGTTTAATGTCTTAATGAGTCAAAGGTTAAAGACCTTAGTTGTAAAATTTGTGTATCTTTGTTAACATGTCTGTTAAAGATTAGGCGTTTCGAACATAAACATTTATTTAGATTTTTTTTACACAACTGCGAAATAAAGAAAGTTATGTTTCTGGAATGTATATATGTATATTTCTTTGGCACGCCCTAGAGTCTACGCGATTTTTCAAATTTTTATGTGTGCGGTGTTAAAAGATTCGTTTTAGTAGTGAAAATGACAGTGAGTACATGAAAATTAAAAAAGAACAAAAAATATATTTAAAAAAAACTGAATTTAATAAGCATGGAAGATATTGACGCGGTCGAGTTTTTTTTATAATTTTACTTGTTACCCTAAATGGATACCAATTGAACCAATGAACAGCTAAAGGCACTCTGGTTATAGATAATTTTACTATTTTACGTGATAGATTACTTTACATTGTCTATAGCTCGTGAATACGTGCATTGTTTGTTGTCAAGTACACAGAACTTTTGTTATGTAAATTACTATATGATATAAAAGCCAATCGTATTTCGATTGGTTTTTCTATCTTATAGTAGTTTTATAGCCTAATATTAGATATCGTTTGGACTGTGGGTGTAGACCGCGCGTAGTTCCTGCGTTGATTTTGTTCTTTGAATTTTGCTTTTGTTTTAAAAACGTATATCACAGCTCCTTATATATTCATATAAAAATAAGAAATAAACCATTATTTCGGTATTGCTTTTTATATAAAACAAATAAATACTTGAAATGTACGTCACATAGTTTTAAGTGTCCACAAAATGAAACTTAAAAAATAACGCCCTATTTTTATTTAATGGAATTATTTAACTCATGCCAATAATTGTCGCGAGAAGAAGAATATGGTATAAGTATTTTTAATCCATATAAAAATGCACCCCAATGTTTTAACAACTTGAACGATAATATGTATGTGTACTTTTGCTACTTTTAGATTTATCTTCCACACCTATCAATTAGAAATACATACTTAAGTGGAATACTTTAAATATTAAAAAAGTGTATGTAAATCATATGTACAAATAATAGGTATGATCAACATTAACAATATTTCTAATGATTTTTCCCGATGACAGTTCAAAACTCTCAGTACAATAGATCAATACAACTTCTTGTTTCCTCATTCAAAAAATTCTTTAATGCAATATCGAAAAATATTTTAACCATTTTAACACAACAAATTGTGCCATCCCAATTTTAATAAAATTACACAAAGCTTGGTGGAAGCTATTTTGAACAATGTTATTTCACAGGATTATCCAAAACTACGCGGCGGTCACGTTAAATTGGCATTCACCAAACAAAAGGCATTCCAGACAACCTCTGCTATAATTATTTTCTTGCTACCACTTTTATGAAGAAAAAAACGGAATTATAATATGAAACAAAGACTCACCGTTGAGGTATGTAAATGTAATTACATTTTCCCACAACAATAGTCGATGTAAATGCACATAGATGGCTAGATAAAACACATGATGGTATAAAAAAAGTTAAATTTCAGTGTTCGTAAAATATTGTTTGTGTGATTGCTTATAGGAATATGTATGAAAAATAATATTTGTTCCGCGTCTGTGTATGAAATAATAAAATGTTAGTTAGTCATGAGGAGGAGGTACCAAAAAGGCAAGCTCGTCGGCGTACACCTTTATTTTTATTAAATATTCGTGCAATGAATATTGGTTGTATCGCTGAAATTCATGCTAGCGTGTAAAATTGCTACAGATTGGCTGGAATATCGGAACGGAACAAAAGGGCTCCCTATAGCAACGTAACTTTACAAGAACTATGGATATTTGCTATTGATTATATTCAGCGCACTCTTTGAGTACTTTTTTAATTTGACTTAAAAGTAAATTATGCAATTTTTCTAATTAAAAAGTTGGAGTTTGTAATGTAAGTGTGAATGTGAAATTACACGAGACCAACTGTCTCGTGTAATTTCAATTCAATTCAATTCAAACTGTCATAGCAACCTTGTTTTGATTTTAAGTGAAGAAATGTTAGTCATTAATTCGCTTCATATTTAATATTATACTAAATATAATAGTATACTTGAAATGCTTTGATTTACAATATTTAATAATATTATTCCCACATGTAAGTATTTTTTTCCAATATGTTTATTCTGAATCGAAGAATATGGTTGGCAGCACCTAGATGCAGATCAAGACCGGGATGGTTGGCACTGATTGGGGGAAACCTTCTCTCAAATAGGGTGGATCTAATAAAGGCTAGAAAAATAATTTTTGCTATAAATTGAGCTGTATTATGCTCATCAGATTTATGACAAAATTATTTTTCTAGCCTTTGGAACTGTGCAACTAAAGTTTATAACGTAAAGTTTTGAAAGTGTCTGAAAATGCCTACTTAAAATAATATATAAATAATTATTGTCTTATTTTCAGCGACCAACTGGTCAACGAACGGATCAGTAATAAAAAAGTAAAAACCAAAACCCAACTACGACAGAAAACGAGTATGAAAAAGTATCAAACAAGATTTTCAAGGCACTGTATTAAACAACGTTACTGAAGAAACGAGATAATTGACAAAAAGACTATCAAGATGCCTTCGTTGCAAGTTCACAATAATGTCATACGATACGATACTATAGTACCCAGTTATCAGTGTACAGAGATACATTTATAAAGGTTTCAAAAACCGTAGTCACTTTTTTTATATAAAATTTTTTATGCAGTGATAATATTAATTTATGATAATACTGAATACGGTATATTTATCTCATTTTTTTCTAATACAGTATTTTATTATCGCTAGGTGCCCACCACATTAAGTCCAGTGACACTTCTTATAACCAGCGGACAATCAAGATGCTTCTAACAATACCTCATTTGTCGAGTTCTAATAAGTAGTTGAGTAGCTATGAGGGAACAAAATATACATAGAGACATAGCATGTCAAAACAAAAGTAACAATAATGTCGTCTTATTTCTAATATTTTTTCTCCAACAACACTTGAAAACAATTAAAATTTTAATGATGATGTTGTCTGTAACAACAAATCGTGTTAGTTAATCAGCACCAAATATAAACATTGAAAGTTTAATATGGAACCATTGACTAACATTCATTATTTACACGCTAATCAGTGCTTAACAAATTATAACTAAATTTTCAGCGCTACGAGCGAATTAATAAACCCAATTTCGTTGATTATCATATTGTGAACGTTGTGACGTCCATAAATTTGAAGTTAGAGCAATTTCGTACTGTCCGCTTAATATATTTCTATTAAGATAAAGTTGTATAAGCCGTTACAAACTAAGATTTTAAGTACAAAATAACTATTAAGTTCAATTGCATTGTGGTATATGATTACACGAGTAGTTAATTTAAGTATGAGATAACGAAAACATTTTATGTAAGCCCAAGGGAATTGTTTGTTCAGATGTGTCGTTTTTTTTATCCATATCATTGTATATTTTAAGTATATTTTTTATAAAAACGCAGTAATGTTTAACAGATGTGGAATAATAACTCACATTTTGAAACTGAAAAATAAAACAATTTAGTTGGAAACTATGATCGATTTCAAACGGAAATACTATTGTTAAACAATGGAATGTTATCAAATGAAAAATCTTGATCACAACTTTAATGAAATCAGAAAAGTCTACTCACCTATGAGTTTAGAGAACCCCCACCAAACCCAATTTCAAGGCCCATTATTAGGGAATATCGTTTCTTACGCTTCGGTTTCAGATAAATACAACAACTGAACGTAGCCGGGATTCCGTAAAACAAATACACGAGAACAATAGTAAAACTTTGATAATTATCGGAAAAATAATTTCCGTAGTATTTATTCCAATACAATTGTGATACCTAACTTTTTGTCTGTAACTCTATACGTTTATAATATACAAGTTTATGCTCGCGGCTCCACCCACGTGTATGTCAATTATCGCGGAAAATAGTAGCCTATGTGTTATTCTGATGTATCAGCTATATTACAGTAAAGTTTCATCCAAACCCGTTTAGTACTTTTTGCGTGAAAGAGTAACAAACATGCTCACAAATTTGGACATTTATAATATTAGTGTAGATTTACGTTCACGAACTTTTTCATAAGAGGTTATTAGAGTCTGAGTAAGTTTGATGCTTCACGTCTGATTGAACTTACACAGAAAAATACAGTTTAATGAAAAAAATATGCGTAACAATTTTTTTTTTTATCAATTTATTCCATGGCTGCAAACGTCAGAAGTTTGTTTTACGCGTTATTACTCTTCATTTTTTGTTTTATAGCATAGGGAGCAAACTTGCAGACAGATTCGCTCTCGGATACTTGCAACACACGGGACACAGTGTTGCCATTGTTTGAGTTAATAATCCCCCATATTTGAGGATGTAAGGAGTTTTGGGAGTTGTTATATTTAGTTACTTGGTAAGAAGTTATGAGAAAATTGTTTAACGCCGCCAATCTCAAAGGATATATCGCTCTTTTTCAGTCTGCACAAACAGGTCTTAGCGGAGAGTCAGCAGGGATTTCCAGATAATAACCATCCATTTATTCCCTCTCACAGAATTTTCTTATGCTAGTTTACAAAATGCCACTATAATCAGAAAACTTTGTGAAAGACTGAACTGTGACAGAATTACTTTAAAAAACCTGTAATTACAGGTCACCGGGGCCCTCCCGCAACAACGAATCAACAGAAGGCTACCTATATATAATTAAGGGTTTTCATCAACAATCCATAATATCCCACTGCTGGGCTCGGGTCTCCTCTCAGGAGAGGGTTAAGGCCATACGTCCCCACGCTGACCAAGTGCGGATTGGGGACTGGCAAGATAACGTCGTGGCTATATCATCGTGTTGGATGTTTTTAAGCCGCCCGAAGGCCTCCAACTAAGCTTCACGACTGTTATCGTATGATAACAATCGGGACCGACAGCTTAACGTGACCTCCGAATCACAGAGACGCTCATGGTAACATGCCACCAGCGGTCTCCCATCCAGGTACTGACCGCGCCGTCGTTGCTTACCCTCGGTGATTGTTTCTAATCACCGAGTGCAGCTGGGCTATGAGCGCCTCTCTTTATTTTATTTAGGCTTTTAGTGGAGAGAAATTAAAGCAACAATACATAAAGATTTCTTAAAACAAAAGTACATATTAAAGTAGGTAGATGTTCACTTCAACGGTGACTTTTTTATAAATTCTAAAAACAAAGAGATACCTAAATAATGAGGCAATCAATTTAAACTAAAGGCAGCGACCCAAAAACCTTTGTCTGTATCTAATCAATTCTCTTAGGGGTTTAGCAGCGATGTGATCTCCCCTGATAGCATCAACCACATTATTTAGTAACATTGATTCCGTTTTCTAAATTTAAGATTTTATAATATTTAACTTAATATGATAAATAACCAACGGAGTACCTTTATTATGTTCAAGCTGCCTGATGCTTCAAGATGCCTGGAAAGCATGTTCCACTGTTCATCTGTATACATCTTTAGTTTTATGGAATACGGGGTAAATGGACAGACGTCTTGCCTGATGGTAAGCGATTACCGCCGCCCACGGACACTCGCTACACCAGAGGCGTCACAAGTATGCTGTCGGTCTTTGGGAGATAGGGAGGGCGACGGGGTAAAAGCATGGGCCTGCGTTATCCTCACTCACTCAGTGTAACGCAGTGCAGGTGCAGTTTCACACGCTAATTTTCTGTGAGGTCGTGGTATCACTCCGGTTGAGCGGTCTATGTATGCCTGGGTAGCGTGGCTCTTCCACGGATAAACTGAGTCTAGGAAAACGCAAACACACAGATTCCATACGTACAAGCAATCACGCTAATATCAAACATACATTTTTATGAATTTAGAATATTGCTTATTTTAATTCGGCCCTTTGTAAGGGGAAGTTGGGAGTATTTTCATCGAAAAAATATTTTTAAAAAAGCCAATAGGATGTTTCTTTAGTGGACAGTGGATAAGAGCCGAGTAAACCTGAGTCTCGTATCTATAACTCAAACTACCTAATTGGAAAGTTGTAGTAAGTACATTTTTATGATACAATTGACAAACTAGCAAACGGGAAAGCGACTGCCGCCTTCCATTATGTAGATTCATTTCATATACTTTTTACATATAATTATACGTATGAAGCATATCGCGTCCTATATACTAATTTGTATATATTCTCATTTTTTGTGCTTACTATTATTTTATTACAGGGAGCAAGATTATTGCCAGGAACCGATCGCTTCTTGCAATAGGCTAAAAGGACATGAAATAAATTATTATAAAACTCACGCTAAATATAAAACGGA
Source organism: Hyphantria cunea (assembly GCA_003709505.1). Taxonomy (NCBI): domain Eukaryota; kingdom Metazoa; phylum Arthropoda; class Insecta; order Lepidoptera; family Erebidae; genus Hyphantria; species Hyphantria cunea. The sequence continues at coordinate 3,348,696 of PKRV01000116.1, forward strand.
ATAACCCTTATTATATCGCCTTATTCTCATAATATTACAATGAATTATGTAAATAAATGTAGGCAAAAATGTTCATCAATTAATCAGTAAGTGTCAATTGTGTTTCGTTTTTAAATCGACGCAGTAGTGTCATTCGCGTCGCTCGTGGACAATATTGGCAGGCAGCAACGAGCAAAGTTCAGAAAATGACATGCAAAATGAAACGAAAATAGGTCGCACGATACAACTTGTGCAATATTAAAATCTAAGTACGCTGTCACATCTTTGAAAGTGGTTTAATAATACATTTATTACCGAAGTTCTTCCATTTTATACGTTTGATGGACTAGTCGTTAGGGACAGACATTGGGATAGACATTGGAGAGGTTTACATGTTAAAGTTATACAGATGTCTTAAATACTTCTTCATTTTCTTTAGTTTACTCCTGTATTAGTAATATACATCCTGTGTCGCCAGGACTTTACAAACATACGTGAAATGGACACAAATAACACCCAGACTCAGAACACCAATTTGTGAATCACACATAATGTTGTCCCATGTGGAATATGAACCAAAAACACATGGCGCAGTAGGTAGTTGCGTGGCGACTGTTTAACACATCCGGACCCCTCTCAGGACCGCTTAAGCCCCTTTTATTTATTTTTAATTCTCTTTTACGTGTGGAAACCCCCTCGGGCCTTCACCCCACCGGGGTTTGCGGCGGGGCGGTGTGTCGGAATTGAACCGACCAAAACCACACGGTGTGCCACTCTGCGCCTGAGACGGGAGAGATCCAGGAACCGCTATCTGATGGGTTTTGGGCATAAAGAAAACTAATTATTAGTATAAATCTAGATGTATTTTGATAACAAGTGGAGATAACTTTCGCCATCCGGACCGCTTAAACCCCTAGGCCAACTGAACAGTCAAATTCTATGAATACTAAATTTAAACCATTTCTACTATGTGCTTATAACCATTTTTGTGTGTAGAGTTTTACGTATTATGTAATCGCTTAAAATCACAACTGTAGTATATGTAAAAAATAATAAAAATATTAATAGGTAACATAACGTTTTTGACATGATAGTTACGTGGCTAAATATGATCCTAACATGCGTTGCATTGCTCCTTTAGTGTGCGTATTTACCACAATTTCAATGTCAGCAAACGTCAAGATATATTTCCCCATTGCAATCCGAAGAGGAACAAAGAAATGTTTTCTAGATTAACGATTAGCGTTTGCGTTGTATTTTTGTTACAATAAGTTTGAAGAAAACCACCAAAGATTTTGTCTTGCATTTTTATTCTATTGTTTAATAATTATAGTTATAAGCCCTACAACGAACAAAAACCAATTCATTTTATTTAATCTCATACTTAACGATAAAATATGTCACTTAAAATTCTTAACGCAGGTATATCTCGAATACCATTAAAATATAATTGCAATTATTAGTTGAAAGCCCTGTCAAAATAAGATTAATTATCATTAATTTATCAGTTTTAATGTTAAATTAAGAAATTAAGCTAATCATTTACAAACAAAGAGTTGAATTCTATTGTTCATTTAAAACTCTATTTGCAAATGTCTTCAAGTTTGACTTTTAAAGTTAACTAGAAGCTGTAGATAAGTGAACTTAGATGAAAATTAATTATCTTACTTTTAAGTGCCGAATAAAGGTGAACGTTAAGATTAACCAATAAAACCTTAGGTTTACCAGCCATAGTTGATTAAAATTTGAAATTCTTCTTTGTGGGCTTTAGGTTACCCTCCAGATAAATGGCACTAATGCAATATAGACATGACAAATAGATGCCCATTATATGATTATATAAATTACAATAGAAATTCATGCAATAGTGAAATACACAAACAAAAGATTATTCTGTTCACAGACATGTGTAATGTTTGCTCTGGTTTACTAGCATTTGCTCTTGACTCCGCCCGCGTGCATTTTGGATATTGCGAAAATATTTTTTTGGATTAATACACCTATAGCTTATGACACTTACTAAATTAAATAATGTGCCTTTTTTGGTTGAATATATATTGGCTTAGCTTAATTGATACAAGCATTTCCAAAATCGGTTCAGTGTGTCCAGAGATAGCCCAAACAAAACACACATTTAACTCTTTAGAATATTAGTATCTAATAGATTAAATAGTAATTGTGTAAAACCAATCTGTTAGATGTACAGTAATTGAGATTTAATTGAATTTAAATAAATCAGTTTTATTTTTCATGAAGCTATTTCACCGCTGTCACGTTTCTGACAAAACGAAACATAATAAACGTAAACACAGTACACATAGAGTATTTTTGTAGTTTACTGATAATTAGCTGAGCCCCGCGATGTTAACCGTGGTACAGACAACGCCGTGGGGCGAAGATATTCCAAAATATGCAACCCATCAGTGAAAGTCCAGCCATTCTGGTCAGCCAAAAGAAAATCGGTCCAGCCATTCCAGCGATTAGCCGGAACAAACAAACAGACAGATAAAATATTTTAAAATTGTTTTATTTTTGGTATAGGTATCGTATATACTTTCATTTGCATCTAGTGAAAAGCTGTTAGCTTAAACATAGAAACAGACACTTCAATTTTATTTATTTCTATAGATGTATAGATAATAGAAAGCTGGAAATATTGATTTCCAAATATTCAAGAAAGTTAATGGCATTAACTCAGGCATATCTTTGACATTTAGTGAACTCTTCGTCTTAAAGTTTACATCGATATACATTGAGTTGTCTTAATAACACTCTCCTAAATAAGACCTTACAGAAAAATATGAAAAACAAATCTAAAGAAACTTATATTATCATCAACAACCCGATGCTGGACATAGGCATTTCTTCAGAACAGAGTTTTATTAAAGATATTTGTATATTTTAAATCAATAGAATGGAATGAGATAAAGCTATACATTGTAATGACTCTCAAACTTCTAGTAGAAGTCATAAATAAAAATTATTTTACTACATCAAAGCAGTACAAAAAACTTCTTAACTATGTAGGTGTTGCTTGTTAGGAGTTAAGAGAAGAGAGAGAACTAATCAAATTAAAAGTTTCCTGTTAGGATAAAAGTTTTACTACTCACATTAAGCCTATATAGTTAATAGTTATTCGACTACACGGTTGGCCTAGTGGTTTCAGTGGTCGCCACACCACTTCCTACTGCGCCAAGTGTTGTGGGTTCAAATCTTACATGGGACAACATATTATATGATCCATAAATTGCTGTCCTAAGTCTGGGTGTACTTTGTGTCCGTTTCATGCATGTTTGTAAAGATCTCAGTGACACAGGAATGTATAATTCTCATGCAGGAGTTGTCTTTCAAATGAAAAAAAAAAGTAAACATAATATTTATAATATCGCCCAGTTAAAATAACATTTGGCAGTATTTCTAAACGACTATCAATAATTAGATTGTATTTGTGTCAACTTCTTGCAATTAAGAACAAATACATGCTTTAGGAGTAAGGGAATAAACATTGAAAGGGAAAAATCTTTGAAATGTTTTCTGAATATGCCAGAGTGGAAGTAAACGTACAGACGGGTCACCTGATGGAAAGGGATCGTTGCCTATGAACGCTTGCAACTCAGAAATCACAAACGCGTTGCCAACTTTTGAGAAAGGAGTAAGCTATTTTTTAAGTTTTTAGCAGTTTTACAGCTGTTGTTGTTCTGAAACACAAAAAAATGATTTGGAAAGCACACAGAGAGTGATGACCAAAGTCCCAGTTATCTAACTGCTTAGGATTAAAACTGTAGTACTTTTTACTAGCTTCTTATGAGATCACTTTATTAAACGTCTATTTGTTAAGACACTTTTTTTCAGGAACGCGTATAGATATCAAGCTGATATTCATATCAAATACTTAGGTCTAGTATTCCTAGGAGCTGTAAAGGAATCAAACGTAACACTCGCAAAGGAAGCAAAATATTAAGGGTACTTCCGGTAAACTCAGAATTTTGGAATTTGGCCAAAGCAACATTTTATAGCACAGATAAAGGAAAGTTGCGAAAAGTAGTAATAAATTTTACTTATATACCAACAGGTTTGTACGGAACCCTGGGTGTGCGAGTCCGACTCGCACTTGGCTGCTTTTAATATTTGTATAGTGTTCCTCTGAAAAATTTCATTTTCTTAGCTCGCTATGTTTTTTTATGTAAGGACCTGCCAAAGTGATTCTACTCTGCCTGATGGAAGACATAAGAAGAATTTAAGAGTATTAGTCACCATACTCATTTTGCTACAATGCTGCATGGTGACCCGTGCCAGGCTACTTTCTGTTGTGAAAACCGACATGCACACGTGCAGAACCGGGATCGAAGTTAATACAATTTATGGTAATCGTCATTTCAACCAAGTCTTTCTTAATTTTTTCTCTTTTGACCAGTTTAAACATGATTGCATTCCAGAGCAAGTGATAAGCAAGCGCAGATGATTCTTGTAGTGTTGGATATTTTTCTCCAAATGCTTTGAACTATAAACCTGATGTACAAACCCTGGTTCCACCTGTTAACTTTAAAAAAAGTTCAGATCTGTTGCTGAAATGAGAATTAAAATTGAAGGAAATGGAATTGTGACACGGGTCCGGATATTGTTACCTAAATAAAATAGTATTCTGTGAGAAAGTGTACAGAAAAATCTTTGTAAATTTCTCATGGTGTTAGATTTACATGCCTTTTTTTAATACGCTAAGTATGTTTTTAAGGATAATAAAGAAAACTATCTGACTTTTTGAAAGATTGGCCACGAGTTTCTTTGTCAGCATTCTTTTCATTAGGCTCTACGCATTTTGGAACCTGGAAGTTATAAATCGGCACAAGCAGGCAGTAGATTTTGGTGTTTTCACCTAATTCACCTTGACAATTCAGTACATTTTGTGGCGTCTGTATGTGCTGATCTATGATTTAAACTGTAGCTTCAATTTTACGTCCATAACTATCACTAAGTGGCCTAAATGAATAAATGATTATGAATTTGATACATAGACAAGGGTTAGAAAAAACTACTGGAATAACTATTACTAAAGAAAGAATGCTTTTTAAAACAAATAAGTTTATATGTAAGTAAAACCGAGTGTCTTAGAAATCTAGTATGTTATAAACAATGTAAAATTATTATAATAACTATTTTAAGAGAAGTGTACATTGATGTTTGTTTCTCACTTCACTTGAGTAGACATAAGCTGAAGCAAAACAAACAATTATATCGAAAGAATTGTATCGAAAGAATTGATATCTAAGAAAACATGCTTAGAATGGATAGGAGTCCCAGTTCTAGTGTTAGGTTTAAGAGGAAAATTATTAAATAAAAAAGAAAAACTTTACAATGCACATCTTACCAACCTTCATTTCAACCACCTCACCGTTCGAAAACCAATGTTAGAATCCTCGTCATTAAACAAACCACGCTATCCATAGCCTTACGGCGGGTAGTTGTAATAATTCTAAGATTTTCGGCTAACACTATATATTAATACATGAAGCAAAAGCTTTCAACCCCTTTTAACAGAAAAATATGCTAATAAAAGAGTATGAAATTTGGCGCATTTAAAATTTATGCGCCCAAGAAGAGCAAAGCGCATTAAAAACCAATGAACGTTGGTCGAATTGTGACTACTAGTGCTAGTAAATGCACTAGTTTTCTAACCACCCTTGAGGTTAAATGCAAGGCGCAATTTTTTTACATGGTTTCCTTCAAAGGCATAATCCATGATATAAAATAAGAGGGTTTTTTTAAAAATAATAGTGAATACTTTTTATTTTAATACCGAAAAAATAACTTTAGTATATTATTTGCTCGTCGTTCATGGTCGATATCCTCAGTTTTTTTATTATTATTAAAATAATTGCTGACAAAAGGTTGAGTGGACTTATTCCTATATTTAAATCGACATCTTCACCATTTACATCACGGTTGACTACGCCTTGTTGTTGATCTTCGGGTGTTGGTGATAATAAATATTATTTTTGAACTAATAACCCCACTTTTCTGGATCAATTTTACTTCCTGGCCAGGTTTGTATTTGATAATACAGTCGATAAATATGCTGACGACCTTCTGAAGAAGTAGGTAGTAATAATGGACAGCTACAGTATCTGTAATTAATTTCTTCTTTGTTTTCCTCTTTCACATTTTTTTTATTCTATTTTTGGAACGAAGTTCCTAACGGCAGGCTTGGGGGGGATAGGGATTTTGCTGCGTGACCGAACTGAAAAAAATGTGATAGTAAAACCGTAAGAAAAAATCCGTGGAAAAAAGTGCGTGGAATAAAACCGTTATGTGAGACGTGCGCAGGCGCGACAGTCGTAAAAACAAGTGAACTAACAAGTGGCTTGAATGCAATTGAAAGTGATAATAGTGGTAAATTATTCAGTGTAAAAGAATTAAATACGTAAGTATTAGTTTAATTATAAATATATAATATTTTACATTGGTTAATATTATGTGTACATACTAATATCTTTGTAAGGTTTACTAGGTTATCTTTCTTGCTGTTTTGAGGGTCATTCTGAAAAATTGAGAAAAAAGCTACGAAATTTCATAGAGATTATATGTATAAATGGGCGTGCGGGTGTGTGAATATTTCTTTTTAAATTTGAATTGAATATTTTGATGATTCTACATTAGCCGAAGGAACTTCGTTCCTACCTGGTGTCCCACGACACCACATTTTTATTTCTTTTTTTATCTTCTCGATTCATTCCATTCCATTAATCGATTTTAGATTGCCATTCTTGTTGATTTGACTAGAATCCCTTAGAATATTTACCTAGCTAAACCACACCGGAGCAACGTAAGTAGTCCGTTGGCAGAAGTAAGAACAAAAATATAAAGGACAAAAACATAATACTGCGCAATAATGATACTAGTTATTAAAAAAAGTAAAGTGTCATTAGTTTTAGTATATATAATCACATAAATGTAAGAAATTGAGTTGATTCTACAAATTTCGAAAAATCACCAAGGGTACGTATATTTTTCACAAAATGCCTTGGTATAAGATATAAGTTTTTAAGACGAACATAAATAAAAATAATATAGTTTACGCCTTGGTTTACGGTATACAATACCGTACGTGAGTGCATTTTAGTCGCTTTCTCAGCACTCTACTTCGAAAGCGGTTAATATTACAGAAAAATGGCAGCATTTTCTGTAGAATAATAATTTCAGGACAAACTATTTTATGATAATTTTTATTGACATCCGAGCTATAATATAGCAAAAATATCTGGATTAATAGCAATTCAGTGATATTCATTAATATTGCTATTTCAATAGAAATACTTTATGCATGATAATATTTAGCCATCAATGTTAGACAACTCCTACCTCAATATACAATCTAATATAATAATAATCAAAAGATACCAAGAAATTTATTTATTTATCTTTATTGTACACACTTAACAGATAGAAGAAAAAAAAATAATTACAACATACAAATGTGACAATTGGCGGTCTTATCGCTCATGGCGATCTCTTACAGACAACATTAAATCAAATCAAAATTGAAATTTAATCTAAAACATCCAATAAACTCCAATTACGAAGACGGATAATTAAATACCGGGGAATTTAATCCAGAATCAAGTTTATAATAATTATAATATAATAATGTAACAAGTCAACAACATTGATTTGTTTCATAATTTCAATTAAAACATCATTTTGTTTCTGTACAAAGATATTAAATCTTTTCAAATTAAAATAAATTATTGTTTACTGGTGCGGTTTCTCCACACAACTTAATATTGCAAAGTTTCTTCTCGCTTATCGATTAAATGTACCTGGTAGCCGCCAAAAAGAGAAACTTCACCCCGCTAATTAAACTTAGAATTTACTCCAGCAAATTTCTCCGTTTGTTTATTTCTTTGGAATTATTTCTTTAAATAAAAGAACACGGAGAATAATCTTAGTGTTTCTAATTAGTTTTTAAACCCCTGTTTGATTGTGTTTCAAAACAATTGATTCTCTTATTTTGTTATTTATTTACAAGTAAAAGCAGAGGGTCCTATATAAACGATACGTGGTTAAGATAAAGGAAGTGAGGGATGTCTTCTATCTTTTGTTATTTATTTTGCTTAATTTTTCTCTAGTACCATTTTTTTAAAAGGTAGACTAGAAGTATCTTGTAAATATATTAATACTAATTTATGCCCGCGACTCCGCCCGCGTATATGTCGGTTATCGCGGCAAATAGTAGCCTATTTGTTATTCTGATGTATAGGCTATATTACTGTAAAATTTCATCCAAATCCGTTCAGTAGTTTTTGCGTGAAAGAGTAACAAAAATCCTCACAAAGTTTCACATTTATAATCTTAGTTTAGATATATTTTTACCTTAGGAATCTAGAGTACCTTGTCTCTACCTTGCAATACTTTATGCATATTTTAGTTGCATAGTGAGATGCAACACTATAAAAGTAGGTAAAATAATCTTTAAGTCGGTTTATATAGTATGTCAAAATGTGAGCGTAAGAAATGCAGAACTTTGTTAGGTTTTTAAGGCTTACATAAGTCAATTTCCAAATAGGTATGTAGCAGGTGAGCAGTTAATTACATCTAAAAATATATTTCATTTGAATTAGTCTGGCTAAAAGAGGCAGATGGCTTGACAGTTGTCTCTCAACAATTTATTGAGTAACAAGATGAATGAAGACTGACCTCGAGGTTACAAGTAATTTTACTCAAAGACAGTATCGCGGGCCGGTACGTCCCCTGTCCGCTTGATAAATTGATGTCCATCCACGGTGATGTATTAATATCAACCCAAACATGCTGTTAACTTTCCTTATTCTTATCGGATGAAAGTTTCCATCTAAACCTTTAGAACTTTAACTTATTTACATTCAATATTAAGTGTGCGCATAAAATCTTCTTGGTTATTGTCAAGGTTCGCTGTATATTCTATTTTTTGTAAAAATACAAATATTTTTGTCAGTTTATTTAAGTCACACTTTAATATTGGACATCACAAATAATTTAACATCTTTAACTACAACGATAAAAGAACCTTTTTTAAGTCTTTCTAGACTCACTGTTGCCTTCAGTTTATAATAATTGCCGAACTTATAAATAATCTAAACTACGGTCTGTAAAAATATTCGAGACTAAAATATATTTATTGTGAAATAGTCTACGAAATATTAAACACATACAGTTTTTTAATTTTAGCTGGTTTATTTGAGAAATGGAAGTCAATCTTATTGAATTTATATTATCATGGTAAAATCTGATATTTTCTTGGAATAATATAAACTTTTTAGAAGATTCAAAATATTTACTTTGTATTTTTTTAAGATTCTCTATTTTTTTAAAACGTGCATATTATGCATATGTTTAAATTAAAGTCATCCTAATTGTTAGTATATAGGTAATACTTTAAATGAAATTGAGCTCTAGAGACTTTAACATCCAAAACTAGGTCGTATGAGAGCCACACTTCAGCACCTCAATAGGCCTGCTCGACTCGAGTGACACCACGGCTTCAAAGAAAACCGGTGTGAAACAGCGCTTGCGCTGTATTTCACCGAGTGAGTGAGGATACTGAAGGCACATACCCCAGCCCCTCCCCCCATCTCACGAAGGACGGCAACGCTCTTGTGACGTTTATTTATTTTATTTCAAACTTCATGCACATTTGTACACTGGCGGACTTAACAAGGCATTTGAGTTGTTTTGGAATTAGGTGACAAGAAGTTCTTGAGAGGATATAACGTTCGCATGTTTCCAGTTACTTTAAGTTAGTCTAAGTCCCTGTTGACTTCATCGATAGCTTGTGCTATGTCCGGACAAGCAAATGAACAGGCGATACGTCTGTTCGTTTACTTGATTCTATTCAATAAAAAAATGGATTAAGTTCTTCGTGGTTATATAACATGCTAGAATAGAGCAGATAATAGACTTGTTATACAATATGTAACTTATCTATGAGTAGTAAATGGACACCTTGGGTTTGGGATTATGTACTATTTTTCTTACAATGTTTGACAGTGTGAGATTGGTAGTGGGCGGCAAAGTTAATTCAAAATAAATATGCATAGTTAAAATACATTCTTACAAAAGTCGATTACAAACAAACATAGAGGTGAAGTTAAAAAACGCGTTTTCAAAAGTATCTATATATTATGTTCGTCACCAAAAGCTATTTTTTTTTGTTTAAAAAGAAAAACGTATGTTATTTTTGTTATTACGATTTATTAATCGTCTACAGCTTTTAACAATCCACTGCTGGACGTATGGCTCTCCTGAGGAGGTTTTGGCCAACTATGCCACACTGGCCAGACAGGTAAGTGTCCTGTGTCTTCAGTCGCGTCTTACCCATGGGACGTATAGGGGTGATAAAACTCCATATGTTTAATCGATCGCCACATGGGCACTTCTTTACTATAATGAAGATACTTATCCATTTACGAAACGTACTGAAAGTTATTCGTTGCTTTACCTGCACAAAGTATATTTTTTATTTACTTCATATAAAAAAAAAGTTGTTAAATAATATTCAATTTATATTTTGAAAGAAATTTAATAGATTTAACACTGTTCACGTGCCCTTAAGATTTAGTAACATTAAGTTATTACGTGTATCGCAGACATTTTTTCATTTTATTTTCACATCGATTGTTCGATTCACCACTTGACATTATAACACGAAAGCATCTAAGTTTATTTTATTATTTGAAATATAATCGTACTGGACCCATATACGCCCCTTCACATACAAAAATTGTGGAGCAGTGCATAAATATTTAAAGAATACGAGAGTTCCTAAAAGAGGAAAGTTTCTACCAGGTACAATCCGTATTTTAGTTACTTTGCATGCAAAGGAAGCATAGCGGAATAAACAAATATTCTTTAAACAATGTTTACTGAAAAAGTGGAAAATAGCTTCATATTAGCTGCGTTAAAGTTGAAACTATATTGGAAAATATTCTTTTCTTCTATGCATACACTGATGCGAGAAATGAGATTTTGAGAGAAGAAAATACATATTAGAGATCATAAGAATGAACCCACAAATATTATATTTTATTATAAAAAAAACTACTTTGGTTTAGTATGATAATTTCTATCACGCCAAACGCTTAGTTTAAAATAAATTAAATGGGTGGTAAAGTCTAACATCATTTTAGAAGTTTTAAAAAAAGTTTTAAGTACTTTGTACGAATTTTGTTTTCGGAGTAGCAATAAATTATTTGTTGAATGGAATAAATATGAGAAAGTGTTTAAAGTTTAATGAAATTTATTACAATTTATTACATGCCTTTACGCAAAGTAATGATTATTACCACGGCTCAATCATTCGTTCTTAATCAATATTATAAACTCGAAAGCAACTCTATTTGCTTTTTACGCGTTTATGGCCTTTGTTTGTTTGGAATTTGGAGAAAGAAATAGGCTAATTTTTGTCACGATAGCCAACATGTTTGCGGATGTAATTGCTTTCAAAAGATATTTATATTTTAAATAATAAAGTTATTCCTGATTATTTTAAACTTATGTACGCTTCAGACTACCCAAAATCAAATTTTATAATACTTTATAGCACTTGGGAGAGATTGCGGTAAGCGATAAGATGGCTCATTGTGATAAATAAATAAATATTTTGGAAGTATAACACACAACGCCATATGGTCACAAGCTAAGCAAATCTTGTATTATGGGTACAACTGACAGGTGGGGCGATGATTTGCGCAAGACGTCTGGCAGGAGCTGGATGCGAGAAGCCATAGATCGAAGTAAGTGGCGTGAAATTGGAGAGGCCTATGTCCAGCAGTGGACTGCGATAGGCTGATGATGATGATGATAATAACAACTGATATAAAAAGATATATATACTTTTTTGTAAATACATACATATTATACATAGACAAACACCCAAACTCCGAATCAAATATTTATAGATCATACAAATATTTGGCACGACTTGGAAAACGAACTCGAGACCTCAAGCACAGCAGTCCCATAAACTACCACTGCGCCAAATTGACAGTCGTACCAAATGTAAATCCCCCAACTATGTCTGTAAAAAAATCTATTTTAGTGTTTAAATAAAGACTAATTATTTCTGATATTGTTAATGTATCTAGGTTAAAAAACCGACGCCTAAACTGTGAGTCATGAATCTAACCTGACTCAGATTAAAGATGCAAAGAAAATTGCGTGACGAAGTACCGATGATGGCTGTATGTGCCTATTATATAAAGTAGGGCTGCCTTTGTTGAGCTTAGATTCTTATGTCTTGTATTTAGTCTATAATATACTAGTATAGTAAGTAGTAGTAGCTTGCCATTACATGTTTTCAAGCCATCCTAAGGCCTGCAACTAAGCTTCACGATTGTTATCATACGATAACAACCGGGACCGGAACGCTCATTGTATCATGCCACCAGAGGTCACCCATCCAGGTACTGACGTGATTACTTACTCTCGGTGATTGTTTCTTATCACCCAGTATGCCTGGGCTATGAGCAACAATATGTAAACATCTGAATACAATATACTTATTCAGTCTAGATTATAACAGTTGTCGTTTTCGCAAGTTTTTTATTTTAGGTTTGATTCTTTTCTGGGATAAAGCCCAAGATATCTTTCTTTTAATAACACAAGGGTAAACTGCCAATCAATCTCGTCTACAACTATCTGTCTCAAAGACAGGCTACAAAAACCTCATCTATTACAAAACAATAGCGAAGTGTTTGCTATTCAAACAACCGATATTAGAATCCTTAGAAACCAAAATCACTTTACGTCACTCTGTCCGTTTTAATGAAACTTTTCACTCAAACAACTAAGCAAGACAAATGACGTACCGACCTAGGTCGTACCTAATTTCATTTAAATGGTTGTCAGTATCCTTCGTAATATTGATAATCCTTTTTAAACCGTCTTCAAAAAACCTCCTCCGGTTTGTGTGGTGTGTTCGCGGATAACTTCATCGTTTATGAACCAATTTTTATGATTCTTCTTTTATTGGAAAGGAGTTATTCACTTGAAAATGTGGTTTTATGATAAGCTTACTAGGATTTAGTGATGATGCCATCACTAAATCCCAGTTAACTTATTCCAAGAGAAATTGAGGGGAAACATTGAAATTCGTAGCGACTAGTAAATTTTTTGTTAAGTTTTTTATGAAGTATTTAAAAGCATTGCTATTTAATGGGGGCTTGGAGTCGATCTGATAATGAAACCGAAAAGCAGTCAAGGAAGTTTCTCCGCGAATTTTCCTTGTGTTTGAGCTCGTTATAATAGTATTGGATGAGTCATTTTGTCTGTCATCTTTCCATCGGCTTATTGGTATCAGAGCTAAGTAGCTATTACTTTTATCTGTGGTATTCATAGGATTTGGATCAGACACGTTTTTTTAATGTATCTAAGGTAGATGTGATCTAATCGTGGGAGAGCCAGGCTTCGGCACGAATAGGCCGGCTCTACCGAAGTGATATCACGGCCTCACAGAAAATCGGTGTGAAAAGCGCTTGCGCTGTTTCACCGAGTGAGTGATCCAACCCACTCAACAACCCTTCCCCACCCTCAAAGGCCGAAAACGCATGTGTGATGCCTTTGGTGTTGCGGGTGTCCAGGCGTCTACGGTGGCGGCAATTGCTTATCATCAGGCGAAACAAAACTCGTTTGCCCCCTCTACCTTAAAAAAATTAAGTGTTACAGATAAAATAGGTGAGTCATGAAATTAACGATTTAGATATTTATGTACAACCATTAGGTTGTTACCGACCATTATATCGTGGATCGTCGATGACTATTTACGAATTGTTATAAATTGCAAAAAACAAAAATATTTCAAAAACTAAATTTTGTAAATTAAGTATTTAATTTTAGCTCTAAATGCAAATGCCAAGTTAAATACAATTCAATTCAAATTTTTAATCCCAATTGTATGGTTTGGATTTGTGAGGGTTCACTTAAAACTAAGCCTATCAAATCTAACCTAATCCTTTACATCAAATAAAAGATAAACTTTATTGTATTCTTTAATTAAAATTTTAAATGAGTTTTTTGCTACACTTGTGTATCGTGTAGCTTTAAGTTACTCAATACAGAGTAGTATTAATTAGGCTGTATTGAGTATAAAGGTCATAAAAAGATGGTTACTAACGAATATGTTGTGTTTATATGTATTTTAAACAAATTTATGTATTTTAAAGTCACACTAAAAAGATTTTTTCCTGTACTAACTTTCATACTGAATGTCAAAAGTAGATATGATAAAATATTTGATTATAGAGGTGTAATAGCTTTAGACATAGGAAACCTTTTATCTAAAAAATTCAAAGAATTCTCTTCGAATTTCGACCAATGGGCGACCACTAGTTTCAGAAAATAGCACCTACACTTTCTGACTGCACGGAAGGCGTGGTGTCTTAAACGGTTACCTCACTGCTCTTCACTTCAATAGACTAAAATCAATAAAATATATTAAACTTTATTGTACACCGTAAAAAAACAGTTTAAATAATATATCATTCAAAGATCATGTACAAATGGCGACCTTATAACTAAAACAATTTCTGCTAGGTAACTTTGGGATGGCAAAAGTACTGGGAAAACAAAAACGAATTCACATGTAGTTTTAGGATGAGAAGAAGAAAGAATGTAATAGAATTTTAACGAATTAGATAATACGTGTTGTGGGAGACAATAAGTTTTGTGGGTCCGATCCCTACATGGAGAACATTTTAGGGGTTTTATAATTTTTTNTTGTAATTGTTAAGATTACTGTTTTTTATATTTCATATTAAAATAGTTTCAGGAAAGGAGACATTGTGTTTATTCTGTGGCTATCAATTTTTTAATCAACCTAGGCATGTCCTACACAGAAATTATAACAGGTAAGGTAAGCCACATATCACAATACGCATCGATAAAATGTTATATTTTTTAATTTTTTTGTAATAAAATAGAATATTATTCAGTACCGCCAGTACTTTCAAAAATTCTTGAAAAAATTCTACATGCGCGTTTAGAAAATTATTTAAATTCTATTAAGTATATTTCCGATAGACAGTATGGTTTTAGACCCAAAAGTAACACGTTAACTGCCACTATTGACCTTGTAACGAAAATAAAACATAATATTGACAAAAAAAATATAGTACTCGGCGTATTTCTTGATTTAAAAAAGACATTTGATACTGTGAGTCATAACCTACTCATAAAAAAACTAGAGGCCATCGGGGTCAAAGATAATGCATTAAAAATGTTTGAGTCCTACCTCGGCAATAGGTCACAAATAGTTAAAATAGACGCTAACGCACAAAGCAGTCCACGACCTATTTCTTGCGGCGTACCCCAAGGCTCAATATTGGGTCCTTTGCTTTTTTCGATCTACATTAATAATATTAATGACCTTGACCTTTCAGGTCACGTGACCTTGTATGCAGATGATACTTGTCTTTTTTATTTCGGCTCGAACATACAAGAAATAATTCAACGCGCTCAACACGACTTAGACATCCTTTTTGATTGGTTTCAACATAACTTGCTCACTATAAATATCTCCAAAACTTCATATATCATCTTCAAAGCTAAAAACAAACCTATACCAACTCACCCGCCGTTAACAATAAACAATATTCCCCTCGAACTTAAAACTCATGAAAAATATTTAGGTCTACACATGGATACTCAGTTGACGTGGAAAGAACACAGAAAACATATTAAATCTAAACTAGTTTCTCTTCTCGGCACTCTCAGAAATTGTATAAGATATATACCGCGTCAACATCGGCTTAAAATATATAATTCATTAGTTAAACCACACTTATTATATCTGATCGAAATATGGGGCAGTTCGGCTAAAACTCAGTTAAACGAACTGCAAGTTTTGCAAAATAAAATAATTAAAATGCTATTTAATTATAATTACCTAACAGAGACCAAAAGAATTTACCAAGAAACAAAATTAATGAATATCAAACAATTATATAAATACAACACTTATATTTTCGTTCGCAAAACACTCGACAAAAAATTACATACAAATTTGCAGTTCATGCGTAAAAAGGTTGCGCGCCCCTGCACGCGTCGCGCAAGCTATCTCGTTCTGCCGAAGCCTCGTACGAACTTTGGCAAAACAATGATAGTGTTCGCAGGCGCACAGATGTTTAACCGACTGCCTTCGGATTTAAAACGTGTAAGCCCGTTCAACGCATTCAAAAATAAACTTTATCAACAGATATTAGCGCATATTTCACAGCTGTGAGTGCGTTTTGCGGGCGATATGTTATAATGTTGCACTATGAATTTGTCTTTGTAAGAACGCACTATCTACCTTCTAAAATGACGACGAATAATTAAAAATGTTTAGTTTAGTTATTTTTCTCATGTAAGTGATTTATGTTAATCTTAATGAGAAATAAATGTCTTAAACCTTATATTAGAATTATGCTATCGTGCCATCTCTTCTTTTTAGTAGATATCTATCCACTAAATAGGGGCAAATTTAAAACAAAAAATCATTTTAGACACCCGTACTTCGGAGAGCACATGCAGCAGTCGGCCACTGACACTCCTGATCTCTTCCCTTTCGTGTGGAATAGCCGTCCTGCCAGGTTCTGAGAGTAAAGGAACAATGAGTGCACCTGTGTTTATGCACATCCTAGTTCATGATAATAATCTTCTACGTAGTTAACTGGTCTTTGTTCAGATTGCGAATCGTCAGGAATTGAATCAGTAAAAAAAAATTTAAAAAATCTGTCAAAGTTGTATATTTTTTTAGGAACGAATATAAATTTTTAGGAGTTGTTATATAAATCAAAAAGTTTTTGTGTTGTTTTGGTGAAACCAAAAATGGTAATACTCCAATATTTTTACCTTAAAAGACGCAACTAAAGATAAGTAATTCAAAAGCTCTTTCAACGCGAATAATTTATTTTTGAAGAAAAGGTCTAAAGGTCAATCACATTTCCACCCGACGCTTTTGGCCTGTTGCCTAAACGATGACGTAAAGGGTTATAGGCGCATCTCATTGCTTAGTGATGTTCATAACTTGTGTTATGATTGCTAAACAGTTATTTAAAAAACGGCTTTTGCAAAAAAGCGTTAACCAGTATAAATTATAAACAATGAGTTTATTTTTAAAAAGACAACTCCCGCATTAGATATATACATTCTAGGTAAAAGTCCCTTTATAAAGATAAACATACAAGAAACGGACACAAAGAAAAACTAGACTCAGAACAGCAATTCATAAATCACATAAAGTGTTGCCCCATGTAAGATTTAAATCCACAACACTTGGACCAGTAGGAAGCGGCGTGGCGACCGCTTAAACAACTTGGCCAACCATGCAGTCAAATATCAGTACCTGGATAAATATCAATACCTGGATGACCGACCTTTGCTCGATAGTTTTTTCTGGGTAAATTTTCTAAAAATGAATTTTAGCTAGATCGATTTATGGTCCCGATTGAAAGATCAATCGATTTAAAGCATACTGAATGACATGAAAATTGTTGGAGCCCTTTTCGAGATCCATATTATATATATACAAGAGTTGCTTGTTTAATGACATTGGATTAATTAGACTACATAGAGAGGTTATTATGACATTATTATCAAGTAAACTTACGGTGATTCTTTAGTACTAAATAAACTAATAAGTAATAATGAAAATAAATAACTCATAAATTTCTTTTTCCAAATAAACTAGAAGTAGAAATATATGAGGGTAGAATTTATTTAAATTTTTAAATCGGATTTTTAATTATTTAAATTTTTGGGGAAATTTTTCTATTGGCACTATCTGAAAATATTGCAATAATGTTGCCGAATGGTTATATAAATCTTGATAATTTTTTTTATTTGTCACTCTATCATCCAAATATTAAACTTAAATGAAAAAAAATCTTCATTATAGTTTGGTTTGTTTAAAACATAAAAATCGTATTTTTTTAGTTTTTTAAAACTACTTTTTTATTAAATATTATCTCGTGTAATTTTTAGATTTTTAAACCAAAGTGGTCTCCGTTTATTATCTTCTGAGAATAAGTAAGAAACTTTATAAATATAAATCGTTGCGCTCTTAAAGGAACTTGGAAATAAGTCATTACTAAAGTGGATATCATCTAAATGAAAGTTTTCGACCCACAAAACCTTAATTTCTTTGTAAGTGGTAACGGAAGGGTCCTTCAAAGTTTTTAGATGGAAAAACTGTTTAGTAAAGCTATAAAACAGACTTTAAGATAAAAGTATAGTTAATCATATAAAGTTACGTCTTGAGTATAGTGTCTTGAAAGCATTTTTTTCTTTAAGAATAATACCTATTACATAATAACAGTTAACCTTATATGCAAATATAACACATGTTCATGAACAATTTATAATTCTCGTGTCACATTGTTGAACGATGAACTCTAAAGCTATCTAATCGATTTCAAAGGTTTAGACTAAACCAACAAAGAGCTAAAGCGAGAACAATATCGTTCTTTCTTAATTTTTTAGTATAAACCAAAACTCGTTTTCACCAAAATAGCAATGAGCAAAAATGAGAACCAAGAAGTAAAATTCTCACGGAGATCCAAGTATTCACTAGCTCTAATGCCGTTTAAATTAAGCGGACGAGCATTCTTATAATATTCTACAGAATTTTACAGAACACAGACAAAACAGCAAAACCATGGTCCATATTTGTTACATTCGCTCGTTTGATATTAATCCACCTTATTGTGCCTTAGATAGGATAGTTAACAATCACACTTAGACAAATAGGAACCGAGCACGTTTGAAAAGAAAGGCAGATGACCTAGCTTAGGTGAGCTTGTAATCATATATTATAGTAAATTATTAAATCTCTTAAAAAAATGGATAAAGTTTATAATAGGTAATTATTTTCGCGGGATTCAACGCAATCACTTATTTAAAGTTACCTTTAAATAAGTGATTGCGTTAATTCCCGTAAAAGTAATTACTAGAACACGAAACGCGAAAGTTTAAAAGTTAGTATACATTAAGTTTGCAGAAAGATTTACTTCTACAGGCAATTTTAATAATTTCAACATTACATAAGGATGAAATAAGAGAGAGACTATAAGTCAGTTGTACTATGATGATAAAACAGAACGTCTGCCAAAGAAAGAATAAACTTTTAATACATTATAAACAAGCTTATTAATAAACTTTAAATTTCATTGCTAAGTTGTTTAGTACCGAAATAGACTAGCTTTCCGAATTACTCACATAATGAAACTTAAATCGAGCATTATACATTACTTTATTATCATATTAGATATCTGGATTAGATAGAAAATAAAAGAACAAGAGAAGCTAAATAAGATTTGTTGTAATTATTACTTTGTGAACGCTAATCTTCTATTGACATCAATACTAATAATAAAAAAAATAAGAAAAGATTACCCAGTATATCTATTTTCAAAAGTACTATCATAGGAATGAACTTTTCCATTCCTATGATAGTCATTCAAACTCTATGAAAAACTGGTGAAATGTTTAGTTTTATCTCACGGCACAAACTTCTACCCAATTCTGAGGAAGAATGTAAGGACCAGCAACGTAGTTGTGCCTCAAGGATTGGCATCCATCGGCAGTGATAATGAAGTAACTCGTCTACTTGATTAACACTTATTAAGAAACCTACTACAGTACCATCGAAAACCCAATATAGTAAGAATACTAGGAAATATTTGTAGGTAGTGTAAAGCAAAATAAATTAGTTACGGTAATTATAACTTAAATGTATGAACAAAAAAATATCGTCACTTAAGAAAGTGTGATTAATTGAAACACTACTACCGTGGGAGAGCCACGCTTCGGCATGAATAGGCCGGCTCGACCGGAGTGATACCACGGCCTCACAGAAAACCGGTGTGAAACAGCGCTTACGCTGTGTTTCATCGAGTGAGTGAGGATACCGGAGGCCCATACCCCAATCCAACGCCCCTTATCCCCTCACCATCCCCTTCCCCCCAGGCCGCCATAGAGTGTGTCACCATGCTGCATTGTTCTTTTTCGCATTGAGGATGGTGACCACCACTCTTGGATTCTGCTCATGCTTTCCATCAGGCAGGGCAGAGTCATTTTGGCAGCAAATATATATAAAAAAAACAGTTAATTCATTATAATAACCATAATTAAATTAAATAAACTGGATATAATAATAAAAACAAGAAACAACATTATTTACATAAAAACGTCAAAAATTCCTCCGCATCATCGCCTACTGGTAGCATTCCTAGAAGGAATTCTCTGTGATAGAAAAAAGCCGGCCTTCTAGTTACAAGAAGCGATAATCAGTTCAGACAGTTACACATTTTTGTAGTGACAAATGGACTCATCGCGTTCTTACTTCCTATACCATCGCTCGAGCAGAATCTAAATAAAAAGTAATATAAAAAGACGACTGTTCAGAAGAGCATTAAATCTGAAATCATAGCGTGCAATACTTCTCTTAACTGATTTTTTTCTGAACAAAATATGATAAATATTAAAAATGAGAATAGGGATAACAAAAAAACTACGAACTTTAAATACTTTTGTTCATCTAACAAACAATTTAGATTATATAATGTTAATGTAAAATTCGTATCAGGAAAATGGTAAAGATCAGAAAATGCTCGAGAACATATTGAACAATGAACATATTTAATGATTAATACTTGACATACCTTGTAGACATTTCTGATATTGTCACTGTACTGTGTACTGACTTGGTAATGGGATAGGTAACTGTCATAAGTCGTCTAACATTGACGTTTGATATGTAGTAAATATGATTTACTTCGAACGAAAATATATGTATACTAGATTATTGGTTACAACTGACACTTGTAATAATGTGTCAGTATCTTAATATCAATCAAATATTCTAAAAATATTAATTTGTTTGGGAAGTTAAAAGACTAATAGCTGCGTGTCTTACGATATAATTCTACGGTATAACTCGTTAGTTATACCGTTAACTATACCGTTGTATATTTAATTTGGGTTATAAGTGTTCTCAAAATTACCACTTTGATAAATAAAAAATTTAACAATGTTTCAGACATCTGAAACACAACGCCGTCTAGTCCCAAACTTGGCAGAGCTTTTATTTTTTGTTTTCAAAAGTAATTGTTGTGTTGTTTTGTATTTTATTTATAACATTTTATATGAAAACTCTTAAACATGTCATGTTACTAATAGACAGAGACGTCAGTCTATTAGAACTGTAAATAAAGATCTCATGTATTATGAGTACTAGATGACTGATATCAATATACATATATTTTCGTAATTTCGTACATATTATGCATAGAATACATTCAAATTCAGAAACAAGTATTAACAGATCATATAATCATTTGGTCCGGCCCGGGAATCGAAACCGAGACTTCAAGCAGAGCAGTCGCATATACTACCACTGGCCAACCAAATAAGCTATATAAAATATAAATATATTACACATATACTTTATGAACTAAGTGCATATAGTGAATTTAATATCAAAATTATATTGATGATTGTGACCGAGAGGTAATTTATTATACCTAACAGTGCACTCAAAAAATATAAAATAAATTAAAGTTAGTAAAAAGGCTAAAATTAATGTGTTTTTTTTTAATATAATGAAAATGTGTTGATTATGTTGGCTTTCAAGTATTTATTTCAACTTATCGAAAAAGTTCAGAACCATTAACAAGAGCTGGAAAAGACATCTAATATCGCAAAATATTTGTTTTACAACCATTTGAAATAGGATATTCCTGAGAGCATTATATTCTTTGAACAACGGGTAAGTATTATACTCAAAAAGATTCTCTTTTGACATAACCTCTACGAGGAGGCATATCTAGCGACTATAAAATATTAATACCCTCGTAGTATGTATAATGTACTTGATAAAATCTTCACAGAACACATTTATTTTTGACATAATAATTTATCTACCCATTTCTGTGACCAACTGTCATTGCGAACAAATTAAACAATTTGTAGGAAGCAAGGAAATCTCTCTGGAAATGTTTTCCTAAACGATTATTTTTACTTTTGTTGAAATTGAAATTACCTGTCGTATGCAAAAAAGACTTTGTTGATCTTACTGATATTGTAAGGTTTTTCATTGTAAGGTATACCAGTACTTATATTTAGCCATCAATTTTAAATATTCATTTATATGTTAAAGATATAATATTGTTTTTCTACTTCAGAGTGATATAGCTCTTTCGGTAGAAAGAAATGAAAATTATTTTTAATTACTTCTATATTTATACGCCTTCATTGAAATGGAAAGGTTTTTAAATAAAAATAACTTATTTCGTTACTTCAAACGGAGTCCGGACTTTCTTTAGTATATATACATATACATACGTCTTCTACATTGAAATTCAATACTATTTCTGTGTCCGTTCGCATCTGATTGCATCACGTCCCACCCCTCATATCCAGCTACCCTTCAACGTAATACCAAATAGAAAGGTCTTCCGGCGAGTAGTCGCATAAAGGCGCAGTATTCTATATGTATGTATGTTGTTCATATTTTATGTGAATGTGTCCCCACATTTTTTTCTCCTTGACGCTTATCATATAAGGGCACAACAAAATTGAATGCAACGTGGAATATTGTATTTTTTTTTCCCTTAGTTGTTGTCTATGTATTAATAATATGGCATCGCATGTTTTCCGTTATGGATTTGTTGACAAGTATTGTTTTTTATCCGTACAAATAGAAATGGATTGTCTCTTTGTAACATTAAAATAACCGCCGTTTACTAAATGGTAAATAAATTACTTTTTCAATTCTAGTCTGTCTGTCTCTGAAACGGCTGGACCAACTTCGATGAGACTTTCACTGATAGAAGCTGATGATATAAGGAGTAATTAAGGCTGCTTCTTTAAACTGGTTTAACCCCGCGGCATTGCCTGCGGTTACAACAACAAGCGCGATAACACCGCGGGGTTCAGCTAGTTATAATTAACTCGCCCCGCCCGGGTGTACGTCGCTTATCGCAGTAAAGAGTAGCCTATATCTTTCTTCAAGAATCAAAGTATTTCCATGACAAATTTTGTTGCAATTAATCATCATTTCATCCGTAAAAGCGTTAGAGAGTTACTTTCAAATTTATATAATTCATATTACCTATCACTGCTTTTTTAGAAACTTTTGTAGGAAAATAAACTTGAGCCATCGATATCTCATGATTATCGTTTTTGTTGAGTCAATTTGTCATTCAGTATTTTACAGGTTAAGCTTATAAATAATATGTATATACATGTTCTAATTACTTACATATCCAGCATCATTAGCTGACACCAATCCTATCAAAACAGCAAATTGATTTTTTCATATGTGACTGCCTCATTAAAAAAGGAAGCCAGAATATACTGCGGAAAGATTATTAAGCAGCAAAAATCTGTCGAGGGACAGAAAGCATATATCTGAACCATTAGAATTCCAAATAATTATCATGTTTAGGTAAAAGTTTAAATCTGAAAAACTTACCTCATTGTTAAACAACAGGTGAAAGTTAAAAATCGTCAAAACAATAGGATTCGAAATGGACACATTAAGCGGTTATAAATAGGAGAAGCGAGCTTTTATTTGTTACCTCTTGAATGTTCCGGGAATTGTGGTATTTTCGTAGGTATGCGTAGCTCACATGACGCAATAAATATTTTGACGTATAAAATGTACCACAAATTACGCAAAATATGCGATGTTTTGTTTTATAACCGTATTTGTTTGAAGCGAGGTATTTTTAGAGATATGGGTATATACACTGTGAAGCTTCAGTAAGAATATAATTTGCGGAAGAGAATAAAGTTCTTTTTGAGTATTTCAATTTGATTTTTGTAAATTATTAAGATAAGCATGGCAACAAAGGCGTTTGATGCAGAAATAAAATAGACTAATCTGAGATAGCAACATCTGCGCTATGTTTCAACGAGTGAGTGACGATTCCGAAGGCCTATATCCCAACCCCTACCCTATTCACCTGACCATCCCCATTCCCGTCCCCGTCCCCCGAAGGTTGGTAACGCACTTGTGACGCCTTTGGTGTTGCAGGTGTCCATGGGCGGCAGTAATCGCTTACCAACAGGCTATATGTCTACTCGTTTGCACCACATTCTATAAAAAAAATATGGGAAATCAATAACAACTGATAACGAAAAACACAACAGGATTAAACTAACTTCAAAAAGAAAGTTCTCAATTATTTCATGTATGTCGGTTTAGTACCACATCCTGCCATAATTGAACAGATTTGTATAAGTATGTTTCTATTTAAAAAGCTTAATAATTACTTTTTAAACAAGAAAGGTATGTATTTATTAGAATATAAGTATGTTTATCAGGTAATTTTGTTTAAGTTTCATTGTCTGTGTTTAAAAATTAATAAATTATTTTACTAACGTTATTTAAGTAAAATAATTTAAATAATTATGATTATCAAAGTTGATAGCCGAATTAATTTTTAGACGTTTCAGGGACTTTTGAAAGTTAAAGATTTTTACAAGTTTGGAGTAATTGAATTTTATTAAAGCGGCTATATTACAATATGAGTTTTGAGTCTAGGCTCTTAAGTAGAGTGATATAATGTTCATATTATATTATGTAGACTGTTTATCTCTGATAAAAAAATAAGCTCAAATATATTAACATTGTATTAATTCCCGAAATTTTCTAGTTTCTTTGATGTGCTTTAAAAACTGCTTTGTGAGAAAGTCATGTGTGTTCATATAATGATGAATTTAGCCAGAGTGATAAAACGAGGTTGCAGATAATTGGTGTTAAGTTCTTTTGATATCACCCGATGCAAAAATACAAATAATGAAAAGTTTAAGCTTAGTTCATCAATAGCACTTGTCTTGACTTGTCAATAAGTCTTGATGCACTTGTATCTCACGAGCCGCAAGTGTCTCCAAGTGGCGGTTTTAACTTTTTTACTTTCTATATTTTAATAGTTTTTTTAATGGTGCTCGTATAATTATAAATTAAAGCTTAAAAGTTGAAGCATTTATTTTTTAATGTTATTCTGGGATTCTCAAACCGCTCTAGAAAATTAAAACCAATATAACAATTTAAGCTATCTTTTCTTATATCACTACTTTAGTTTTTCTCCATCAAGGTATTAATATATAAATTTTGGCCACAGGTGATATTTACCAAACGTATTTAAGGGCGAGAGTAATTCGATCGAAACTAATGCTTTTAGAACTTATCCCTCAAATGCTTTGATAGACCATTCAGTTAATTTGACCGTTACAGTTTAATATGTTACCCTTTCAATGAACAAGAAAGCTCTTCGACCCCTTTTACGCCTAACTTAAGGTACAGCCTAAAACTTACTTAAGGTACAGTTTCTTTTTAAGTTTATAAAATCTTTTAAACCACTATTTATCGTAGATATAAAACTGCGGTCACCAATAAACTAGTTATTCTAGCGATGCGAACAACGATAACTTTTGTACTTACACAAAAATATTACCTCCGGGGATCGCAGAGCTACACGAAAAAGGAAACGATGCTCAAGTTTCTATTTTTAAATCAGGTTAAGCAGTGATATTTTGGTGTTTCATTTTTGTTCGTTCGTTCGTTCTTTTTGCCATTACACCAATTTAAATAGTCAATAATAATTGCAATTTGGCAAGTAGTTTTTTGTACCCAAGGTACGAATTCGACTCAAGTGCCGACTTACGTGCAGTCTTATGAATGCAGAATCCTCCTCGGAGTGATATGAATATCACTCTGTTGGCATGAGGATAACTCTTTTTCAGGGTTCCGTAGTTAACGTCTCGAAATCATTATAGTTTCCTCATGTCCATCACACCTTCTTTCCATTCGTCAGTCCTCGTCTTACCTTTCAAACGGTAACGTGTAATGGCTAGAAAGACGAAACTTTTCATATATACATTTCATACACCATCACATTTCACTTGTTATACTCTTGTTCAACATAATGTACACTAAATCAAAATTATAATATATTTTATGTGACTTCCCTTGTGAAGTTAGTTTTAGTAACTCCTTCTTCAGTAATCATAATTCAATCTGGGCCCGTTCTTAAACGCTAAGGACAATAATGGTTAAACCGTTTTATTCGATTAATTTATTAATTAAAGGAGTAAATTTCTACTCCGCGTTCAAAATCCACGTGTCATTATGGTTGACTACAAAACCATTACTGTAGACATGGTCTAGCGCGCATAAGTTTTCAATTTAGCTTAATCCTAATTTACTTTATCTAAATATTATAAATCAATACTCATTAACGCTTAATACAAAAATCATATTGGCTTTTCAAAGATTTTGGGTTCATTAACTAAGCAGATAAGTTCTTTAATATATGACGAAAAACTTTTTTATTACTACCCTAAATCGAGTTGCCTTAGCGTAAGCAGTTTATTGAATCCATTAAACATTCGAGATCAGATAGAATTTTTGATCTAAAGTAAGCAAAGTATAACATTTTATCATCCAAAAACTTCTAATGGTAAGCCAAAATTTTAAGTTAATCCAAAGTCTTGAGTTCATTAAATCTTTTTATGAATTTCATTTAATAAGTTACTGTAATTTAAAGGAAAATTTTTGACCTTTATCAGATTATTTTTGAAATAAAATATTTTGACATTTAACATAAAACGAGTCAAAGCTATAATTTATTTATATAATGTATACTTTATCAAATGTTTTATAAAAAGGCAATGAGGTCATAGAATCCTTCTTAGTATTATTTTATATAATGCTACTACACCGCATAAGTTGAAACTATACGCTCACAAACTGGTAACTTGATTTATTTAGCCCTTTGAATACGATTTCCTGTTATCATCATTTTATTTCTGAAAAAATAACACATTAGTCGAGTATTAACAGGTGACATCAATACACTAAGTGAACCTGCTGTCATAGATTTTTATATACACAAGTTAGATGCATGCTTTATTTATTATAAAAAAACGTGCATGTAAAACTGTAAGATCTCAATATTACTCAAAATAAACATAAATATTTTGCGTAATAACTTCCCAACATATTAATGTGCTATCAATTGCCTCACTTTCTGAGTACTGTGATCGAAAAATTAGGAAGATAACTCGCTTCATATACAGCCCGAAAATACACGATTTAACCCGAACACAAATACTCTGCCAGGGACCGTCAATGGGGAAGACAAATTGACAAAGTCTGACGTATCGACGTGTCCTCTATTGAACGTAATTTTTGCCACGAGTAAAGAATACCTTGAACAATAGAGCTTTTGTCCTGCTTTTAAACGGATACGTGCAAAAAATAACATCTGTAATTATGAAAGACGCTCGTTAAAAGTGAAAATAAAGTTAAGTTACATTAAATAATATGATTAAAAACATCAGAAGAGTTATTTTCTGTCACAAAGTATTTTTTTATTCCAAAATTAAAAAATCATTTCAAGGAAAATGATTAAACAAATACTTTTTACTTGAAAGAAAATACTATTTCATTTAATAATAGTTATCGATATTAATTGAAATGTTATATTGGTTTCTCTACGCTTTCTAAACTCAAAAAACTCTATATCGATTCAATTTAATTTAGAGATAATCTATAACCTACTTCGAATATATTTTCTAAAAAAATTTCGCTTTAGTTTTTTTCCTAAAATTTACACCTTTGAAATTTGGCAGGGTTTAGCTACTTTATATTACCCTAGCTGCCCGCCCCGGCTTCGCACGGATACATATAGTTATTAACTCATTTTTTTGTGAGTATTGATGTCCTTTTAAAAAAATTATACACATTTGTACATCATTTTGCTCTATTGTCAATACTTTCCGCAGTGCATGCAATATAGGGAATTTTTGGGTACTTTTTTAATGTCTTGTGCTTCATTTTAGAAGATTTGTCCCTAACTTTTTTCAAAATGTAATAAAAATAATAAAAATAGCCTTGTTACTTGGGAACGATTATGCTTTCTAATCGTAAAAGAATCATTCGAATTATTTCAGTAGCTTCGAAGCCTATTCAATTCAAACAAACATACAATCAAATCTTTTTTTCTTTATAAAAAAATATTAGTATAGACTGGCAGCTTGCCTCGGCCTCGCACGGGTAGACATCGGTATTTACTCAAAAATTTAAATATTATAAATTTTAACACGCTCTAGCAAACTTTCCAAGCTTAGAACACTTTACCAAGTTTTGAAGCTTTTATTTGGATCCCTAACTTTTAATAAATTGAAATATAGGCTATGTTACTCGGGGACAATTTAGCTTTCTAATGGTGAAATAATTTTTCGAATCGGTTCCGTAGTTTCGGAGCCTATTTAATACAAACAAACCGTCGTAGCTATAAAATAAAATTAAAACCACAAGTTAGATTTGTTTTTTTTTTTAAATATTTACAAAAAAAAATCTACAGCCAGCAATTAAAAAATATTTTTTTAGTTTTAACATCAACAAATGTTTGTAAGAATGAACAAAAAACTTTCGAAACCAACAACTAGAAATAAGTCCACCACTTTTCATGTCATCGAGTGGTCAAAATTGAAATTTGATCGCACAAATCCCCCGTCAATACAACTAATAGAGTAAGTGCGGTGGTACCAAAGGACTTCGAAGGTTGGTCGATTTCCTTTGTGAACTTTAACTAAGTTAATCGGTAAAGTTACGTCGTTAGCGGTAAGGGACAAATACATCATGTTTCTCTGGTGACTTACCGTCGTGTGAAATTGTACAATTTACAATATTTAGTTCAAGTTTCTTTTTACGACACATTTTTTATGCTACTCGGCAACATAGGATTTTTTTTGCAAATAATATTATATTTTACTTTATGAACGTTACACTCAACGAATATGTAGTTTTAATCAGTAGTTTTATCTAAGTTGTTTAAGTAAGTTCAATTGTTAAGATTTTAATTCTTCACTTGAATGGTTGTAATTTATTTTACCAGACATGTTAAAATAGCATTTTACAATAAATAATCTGGCAATGCAATGTACAAAATATCTTCTAACGATGTGATTGAAACATTTTTGGAATCGTTCCACGTGAAATTTAAATTATGAGCAACAAAAGTAACAATAATTGTATTTACTGCAGTTTCCCCTGAATGAAGTTGCTCATAGATTAAGTCAAGTTTACTTTAACAATGAAAATGTGAAATCAATGTAAAACTAAGCGCTAACTACTGCGGACTTAATGCTCTAGGCGTTTTTACCAGCCAATCTTTAAGAGGTGTACATAAATGTTGTGGAAGTTCTATCGAGGTTCTAGTTGTCCAGAAACATATACAATTGATATAAACTAAGAAATACAAATATGCAGAATATAAATACATAATGCACAAAATAGAAAAAGTGTTTATAGGTTTTTTAGGCTTAGAGTATAAAATACGTTTTACATTTGTATCATCTTTAAAAGCACAAGAATTGTTATTCCAAGCTTATGGAATGATTTGATTATTACAAGGATTGCAACCATTTAATTATTAGGGCCGGCCCAAGTGTCTCTTCTCTCCCTGATGGAAAGCATGAGCAGAATCCAAAAGTAATGGTCACCAGACTCATTGCCAATGCAGACAATGCAACCATTTGAATTTCATAATTTAGTGCATTGACTTCAACTAATCACGTCACTTAAACTAATCGTAATTTTGAACCATTAATTAGCTACGTATTATATTCACAAAACAGTTTATACCAAATCTATTAACTATATTGAATACAATTACAGAGGTTGCTATCACAAGTAAATATTAAATATCTGGATTAAAGCTTCACTTATTTATTTTTTGGTAAATTTTAGAATAATGCGTCCTAGCCAGATCAATCGATCAAGGAATTCGTTGAAGCCGTTTCCTTTATTGAGATTATATATACGTACACTAAAATTGATTATTTAAAGGATTAATCTAATAGATTATTGTATTTAAATTAATCAAACTATAAAAGTACTTATCAGGAAATTTTCGTGAGTATGAGACCGTGGTTTGTAGATCACTTTTTACTTATCAGGTTTGCTGACATTGATGGATGTGAGCCTAAACAAGCGATCTAAAGCCCGTTTGATCGTGAACACAACTCTGTACACATTTGCTGAATTTGTTTTTTGTAAGTACAAGAACAAATTTAATTAATCATCTGTTTTTTGTGTGGTAGATAATTTAACAAGGTGTTCCGTGAGACTGTAACCAATTTTCTTAAAGTAACAGATAAATCAACGCTTTTGTGTTCATTATGTTGAAACACTGCTAAAAATTTATATAGATATGTAAAGATAAATATAATGTGTTTATTGGCGAGTATTGTTTTTTCTATTTCGTTTGAAAATTTAGCAAACAAAAATTATATATACACGTATAAAAAGTTGAATACTATGCTAATCTTGTTTAAATCTATATTAGTTTGTATGATTATGTCATCATCATCATCAGCAGCAGTTTTTGACAGGCCACTGCTGAAAAAAGGAGTTTTTAGCCTACTATATCACGCTAGCCAGACGGGTTGGTACGGGGATCATTTCAAGTTTTTCTTCTTTTAACAGTGATGTTGTCCCATCTAGTTTGATCCCTTAGGAACCTCTTTGTGTTCTTAATCCGTCACCAGACGGACTGTACGGTGTATATGGTATATTTGAACATTCACAGTTGGCTCAATGCAATATTTATACCTATTTATAGCTACAGATAGTGTTAGCGTCAACACTACACGTAACCATGTCGATGACTGCTTACATACAAGGGTTTATTTCCCTTCCCCACCAAGTAAGCACATAAATTACTCAAGACTATAAAAGAATATGCATGCTTTTAGAAAAAAGTAAGCATTTTAAACTTTTACACATCTCTTTCATCCCTTAAACTACCTCAACATTTCAAAATGTTTCATTCATTTAGGGGAACAGACGCAACAGAATTTTCTTTGCATTATTAAATATGTGCGCAAACATTTCAGCCGTATACTAGCTAATTACATCACGAGTATTCTAAGCATCCCACTATGTTTTTAAAAGGTATTTTTGTTCCCTTGCAGCTCGAGCGTTGTTGGTAAAGCAGCGACCAGTATGTTTTTCCGTTGCTTTTTAAATTCAGTTTTAATGGAATACGAAAACCTGCTGTTTAGGTAATAATTTACGAAATTGGTATACTTAAATTACTAAGAAGCAGAACTATTTTAGTCGGGATACTTCCTATTAAATTCAGTCTATATATTTTGAGTACTCATTATGAATATTTATAGTTACTTTTAGTCGATATTTCTAGACTTTAGAGAAAGATAGTAGCACTTTCTGATAATTCTACGAGTACTAACTCTCTAAGGCTCTTAAATTACAACCGAGAAGATATAATATGAGCCTTGTTTGAACTACGGCACACTAAAATGTGATTTTAAGACTACTAAAAAACGATTCAATGAAATAAAAGATATAAAAACAGAATCAATTCTTCTTTCTTTATATGTGTGTTCCCAGATAGCTTCATCATTTATGAACCGATTTTGATGGTCTTTTTGGAGGACTTTCTGACGGTGTTACCGTGATATGAAAATTAGGATCTAATGATGGCATCCCAGAGAAATCGAGGGGTACTTTCTAAGCTCATAGGGGCTAGTACATTTCTTAAACTTTTTAAGTATTTTAAAGCACTAAAATTTAATGGAGGTCTGGAGTCGATCTAATGATGAAGCGAAAGACAGCCGAGGGAACTCCTTCACAATTTACAGCAGTTACCTTTGGCTTGGGCTTTTTTAATTTGTATTGGTGAGAAATTTACACCAAGAAAGATTGTAACGGACATTAACGTTCTAATAATGAAGGCGAAGAACAATTAAGGGAACTCCTCAACCGTTTACAGTAGCTACCTTATGTTTGGACTTAATTCGTTTATATTAATGATAACATTATGTTTATCACATATTTTCTCAAGCTATTCTAAAATTTTCATTTGTTTGTCATCATTTCATGATGATGAGCTAATGGTGCAAGATACAACTCCTAACCAGTTAGGAGTTAGAGGATATTTTTTTAAATATCATAAAATATGTTTCTGTGTTACCTTTAGTTGCATTCTTTCAAGTTATTTAAGTGGTCTGATTATATAATGTTAAACTTTTTAACAGTTAGAGATTAGAGGATTATTTTAATGTTAAACTCACATAGACATTAATTCATATTCTTTCACTTTTCTCATGAGTTGACGATGAAAGGCAAAACGGTTAGGGGCTAGATGGCCATTTTTAAAATATCATAGGTACGAATAGGACCTTTATCGTATTATTTAAATCTATTTAGGTGGTCTGACCGGCAAGGTTTGGCGTCGTATCATCTAACAGATGATATTTTATTTTAAGATGCCAAGCAACTAAACTGTGATTCTGTCAGAAAGAAAATATAAGTTGTGATTTGGAGAAGAAACCTACACTATATTTATACTTCTAGCATGCCTTAGTGTGTTCATTTAAATATTGACAATCAGTCTTAATTGTTGACATTCGCGTAAGCCTTTCTTATCATGCGCTTTCCAATCAGCAGGAGTTAACTTTTGAAGGTGGTCGTTTTCGTCGGTTGGCTCATGCAATTTGTATGAATAAGTTTAATTTACTATTTATTTATGATAATTTGCACAAAAAATGGAAAAAGAAAAACTTTTTAACAACAAACCGACTTCTAAAAGCTTCATAAACTTCCTAAATAGAAACTCTAAAAAGCGTAAAATAAGCTGGTTTCAATTTGCCTGGCTTAAATTACAATATGTTAATTTTTGTTCATACCTAATTCTATTAATTTATATAAAGTAGTAGTAATTTGTAAGGTAATGTGTGCTAGGGGAACCTTAAAAATGTTTGTAGTCGGTTAGTTTTTATTCGTTGCTTGTCTGTGAGTGGTCAAAATCCCTGATACCACGTTTAAAAAAGCTTTGATTTTGAAATTTGAATTTGAATTTTGAAGATATTGGTTTGATCTCTAGACACGTGTCAGGGTGCACCGGATATTTTCGGAATACGTGTGGAGAGCAGGTCACATGTTCCTCCAACACAAAGGGAGGATCCTCCGACCAGGCGAGGTGATTATATCTGGCGGGCCACTGCCCAACGGTTGATGTTGGGAAGTTGTATATATATTAATCGGCGCTAGAACTTCTACTGTGTAATGCAGGATTGTTAGTTTCTTTTTACACTACGCTAGTCTGTAGTTCAGTGTATCTTCGGTAGATGGGGTTGTCATGTGTTTATATTACCGCTATATGTGTGCAGTTGCCACATACGAGCTTCTATTTATGTTATTATGAACTGAATTTGTGGTGTACAAGTTAAGAAAAAGGTAACTATTGCAATTATGGTAGATCATTTGATGTTCATTACGAGTGTGCGCAACCTTTTTTTGACCCACACTGTTTCCCAATTTGTATCTGATCTATTAAATATGAGTACAATATTCTCGAAAGAATATCTTCTGATGCAGTCGGGTAGTAAAATATAAAATATTATGCCTATCCAAAGAAAATTATTAAAAAGGTAGCAAAATGAAAACAATAAAATAACTACCATAAGCAAGTCAATTGTCTGTTAACTTAGATCGTTTAAAGTACTCAATGAACGAACGAACGATTCAAGAGCGATCTTTGTATGTGAAATAAATGTATAGTAGAGGAAATCCAAGCTGAAGTCGAGGCCGGGCCGGGTCGCTAGTGTAATATAAATGTAGAAGTTAAATTTAGTAAGAATTGTAATCTATTAAGTAGACTATCACTTGCTTATTATCAGTACCTGTAGGTATATTAATCTTCCAACACTGCGCTGATAATAGGAAATAAATTGTTCCATTGTTACTGTCTCGTAACATCTTCAATCAGTTATGTTTATCGGTTAGACAGGAATTAACAGATTTAGTATTCATTTACAAAAGGCATTTTGTTGTTCTACAAAAGATTACAGTACTTTATGTTAAACAGATTCAGAGGAAAGGGGGATAAGAATTGAAATGAATAAATATTTCAGACATGTAACACACAACGCCAACTAATCCCAAACTAAGCAGAGCTTGTATTATGGGTACTTGACAACTGATATAAATACTTTTTACATAGTAAATACCTAAAGTCTAAGACAAACATTTGCAGATCATACAAACATTGGATCCGACCTGTGAATCGAACTTGAGATATCTAGCACAGCATACGCAGACGCTACAACTGCGGCACTGAAGCAGTCATTTAAACGGAATATTAATTTAAGATTTGCATATCTCTCTTGTACTGTTGCTAATATATCTAAAGAGTTAATTTATCTGAGACCAATTTATATTGGCACAGTGATAATCGATAAATGACAACTAACAATCTTAAATGCGGGTACGACGTGAGACAAACTTGAAGGTGAACCCGGTGGGTTTTATTTGAACAAGCAACAGAATACGTTTAACCGATATCGGTTATTTAAATTTTGAGGTTCTCGTAAACAAACGAAGTATTGGAATATCGTCTGGACCCAAAAAGTCGTAACCTTCATCGCTTCGCTTTGATCCCCTTCGCTTCGATCCGCTTCGATCGAAAGCGGCCTTGATCGGGTTATAAACGTAGTAGTGTTGTGTTGTGTGTTGAATACACTTATATATTTACAAAGTAGATACGATTATTTATCTGATAAAAATAAATGTGTTTGAGTGAGTTAAGCTTTATGCTATTTATTTTTGTATGCCAAAATCGACTAGTGTCAAATAAATCACCTCTTCTGAGCATTTTTGAAATTATTCTGTAATTATTTACTTCGTTTCTTCATACTGATCAATTGATTGTTTATTTTAATGAAATAGGTAAAATGCTTAGTCCACTAGTTCTAGGATTAATATCTTGTCAGTCTAATATGAGCTTTAGTTGATTCTCTGAAAGTGTCTGTCCAATATTTGTGAGGTGGTTCTTCAATTGCTTTCCCTTCATAGCCACTTTTTCCTTTCAATATATTACAAGGTCCTAACTTTATATAAAGCATACTCTGTCAAATTCAGAAGTGACCAAACTGTGTTTGAATAGATTTTTCACATATTTCTTCTTTATGTAAGCGTAAACTTGTATAGTAGTAAGAATAATTTTAAAAGTAATTTTAATCTTTAGGTATTTTTCTTTAAAATATACTTTAGTTAGCTTACTGGGTTGTTTACACACATATATATATATATATATATAT
>PKRV01000116.1:3383943-3443624 GCA_003709505.1 Hyphantria cunea
AATCAAATAATTTTTCCATAGGTAAATAAATAATTGTATCGTAAATAATCATAATTTATACAACGCAAGCTTTGTGTTTGAAATAAAACGTCCTTCTTTATTTCATGATATAAAATATTACTTTGTTTACTTGGTAACGTGTTATTAATTATCGCATGTAATATATGACCAATAAGGGAATATTATAAATTAAATATTCTGAACGAAAGACTCACCACATTGTTTTAAGACTCAAACGTATAATTATCATAATATGGCATAAAATAAACACAGAACTTAGAATACAGCTCAAGTTATACTTATAATATTAACAACACCCCAGTGTACGATATATTATTACAAAGAAAATAAAATATTTTGTTATCCATTTAAGCGTTGGATGTCCGACCTCACCACAACGGCAATAAAACAAGGCACGAAATGAAGAACCTTAATTAAGCCATCGTTCTGTTACAGCTACTAAAATTAATATAATGATTTACAAAAATATACGGGTGGACTAAGTTAATATCTACTGAATAATATTTATAATCTAAACATATCGTTATTCTTCAAATGAGTGTTCTTTCAAAGGTAGTAGAGCCACACTGATTTCAGCTCAAAAGGGCTGGCTCGGCCGCGGCGGCACTACCTTCGCACAGAAAATCAACGTAAAATGAGGGCGTTCCTGCTGTAGTGTTTCGTTAGTGAATACGAGACCGGAGGCCCAATGATGCAGAAGCACCACTAGGCTGCCAAGGTGTGGATCACCATGCAGCATTGTCTACATTCGCAATGAGTATGGTGACCGCCACTCTTGGATTCTGCTTATACTTTCCCTTAGATAGAGTATAGTCATTTAGGTAGGACCAACACCAAAAAAACTTATAAATAGGCTCAATTTTCTATATCCTGCCCGTTTGAACATCTTGTTAATAATTTCCCACTTTAGAGTTTACGTCAGGTCTTACCACCATCCCTCTTCTGAGGGTTGGCATTTGAAGCGTTGTAATATAACTTTAAAAACAGGGACCTTTTAATTTTTTTTGTTTAAATTGTGATAATCATATAAAAAAGTTACTACTTATGACATGAACAATAAAAATAACTCCAAGACTTGACTGTGCTGTTTTATTTAATCCCTTGACTTAATTAGATAATTAAAAGCGCTCGTTTATGTTCTAATATTTATAAAATTTATTCTCACCAGCCTTATATGGAGCTTGTCCAACACGTATATAAATAATATTTTATTAATTATTGATACAGTAGGTAAACAGTTGATAATTAAGATTTAGATAAACTTTTGTTAGGTACCTTTATTTTTCTGAATTTTATAGACCTAAAACAAATAAATACAAAGAAAAAGGTCGTTGATAAGGAAGATGTAATAAATCAATATGTCCAGTCACAATAACCCCGGAATGAAATGTTCCTGTTCCAAAGAACACGGGTGTTTATTGCAAGTATCTATTGAAGAGTATCAAAATTAGTTACATAGATAGGGAGGAACTGGATTCCTTTATCACTAGTATCAATAAGATGCTCTTTTTTTTGGCTTGGCAGAAAAAGATCTGAATGATAAAATCAATCATTTTGGAAAATATGTCAGATCGAGGTGAAGCCTAGGAAAATTATTAAAAATATTTTTTCATCTACTCTTAACAGGCCCTTGTTTGATCCTTATTGGAATATCAAAGCCCTGTGGAAATATGCTAGGAACTATAAAGCATTTGGCCTAGTTCAATTGTAGACCGTGGTTTCAATTAGCCTAGAATTGTCGTTTTGTCATTAAAATAGTTATTCCTACACAGATTATTCCTATCAAAAGCGATAATCTTCTTATTCACGCAGAAACAAATCTAAAAATAGGCTAACGTGATATATAGCTCTCTCTTTAAATTGGTTTGTGCTGAAAGTGTACAATTTACAGTCCGAAGGATGAAATATGAGAACAAGAAACGTAGTGATCGCACAATGTGGAAAGGCACTCGAAATTCTTTGGCATACATTGTGCATCAGGATGTTTGCAAGTGTAAAACTGTTTATTAATTCTGTAATTGTTGGCACTGGTTTACGTAAAAACAAAATTAACACAACATGCACATCTTTGTTTCAATGTACCACACATAATATATAATCTATAATGTGCAATATGATTGTATATTAGGTTTTATTTCTCACATCAATGCTCACTGCTCTATGCAAGAGTGTAGTGAGTGATGTAGGAACGTGTGTAACAATACAAACAGCTATAAAATAGAAAGTGTAACATGCGTAATGAGAGTAAACTATTAGAATAATGGTTAAAGTATGATAGGTGACAGTGACCGAAAGGGGATGTGATTTAGTTAGCATGAGGATAAGAATAAGATAAGGTGTAAG
The DNA here is from genome assembly GCA_003709505.1 of Hyphantria cunea. Classification (NCBI taxonomy): domain Eukaryota; kingdom Metazoa; phylum Arthropoda; class Insecta; order Lepidoptera; family Erebidae; genus Hyphantria; species Hyphantria cunea. The sequence continues at coordinate 3,386,308 of PKRV01000116.1, forward strand.
ACGCCTAGACAGAATTTTTTGTTTGAATTGATAGTGGAATGAAAGTCAGAAAAGTTTTAGGTGTTTGATCTCAATTCCTACAAATCCCCATATGTGTTCTTTCATTACACTTCCATAAACTTCATGATTGACATTACTATAACTGAGACAGTAGGAAGGAAAAACAAATGGATTGTTTGTCACCTTTGCTGCTAGAATTCGAACAAAGTATAGAATGTAAAAACGTGTTCATTAAAATGTAAGCCAGCCTCGGGCAATAATATTTGTTTAGTACAAACGTAAAAGTATTTTAACGTAGAAGATCTTTACCAGTGTTATTATGGAAATGTATACGCTAAAGAGAGATTTTGCTAAGTGTTTTAATAAAACTAGTGTTTCTTTATAATTGTCTTTTCATGATAATTATAAAGAAACGTTTTTAAGTGTTAATTATAAATACATGAAAAAGATTAAGTTATATTTATTTAGTAATAAAATAAATTCAAGTTACAATACACTATTTATTTTATAAAATATGTTCTTTTCTTCAATTATTTATTTATTTAAAACATAATGAACAAAACATAGATTACACGGTCATTTTTTACTTGTTTTTCTAATGATTTTATGATTATTTTAATTTTTAAGGAAGAACATAGCCTACTATTTACCGCGATAACCAACATACATACGATTGGGTCCGCTGAAAAAAGTTTGTGAGTTTGAGGATTGGGGTATGGGCCTCCGATATCCTGGGTCCGGATGGCGTAAGAAAGCGGTTCCCGGATCTCTCCCGTGTCAGGCGCAGAGTGGCACACTGTGATGGTTTAGTGGGTAGTCCGGCGAGTCTGTCAGGAGTCCCACACGAAGCGAACCCCCTGTCCCCGCGGGGGGGAGCGAAGTGCGTAAAGGCATTCCACAACGTAAAAAAAAAAAAATGGGCCTTTGGTATCCTCACTTACTCGGTAAAACAGAGCTATATATCTACTCAATACATATATAGGTAGGTAGATACCGTATCTATGTAAGGAGGCCAACAAAAAGAGGCTCCTGTACCCCCAAGGGCATTAACTTCGTAATCTTTATTAACGAAGGGTACAATCGCTGAGCCATGGGCATTTAATACTTGGTCGTTTACCATCAAATTTCTTTATCTATTTAATACGAAACTGTCCCTTCCTGGAATGGAATCTATTACTTTAAGCCACTTCAATTTTCTTGCACAATGAATGAACATTATTACGACGTGTCAGCTAATAACTTCATTGCTTACTTTAGTAAGTTACATATAAAACCAGTTTATTTTCGATTATCTATTGATGTAAGCAAGTTACAATTGTATTTATTCGTTATCCTACATTTTTTTAGTTAAAACCTAAAAAATGAACTATTTTTTTAATACTACGTAAATTTATTGAACGTACTTGTTGGTCTAGAGGTTATCGTATGCGACTGCCGATAAAGAGGTCTCGGGTTCGTTTTCTGAGTCGCACCAAAAAAGTGTTATTGAGATTTAGGGTTTGTTCGAAATTAGGGTCAACCCCTGTGCCCCGAAAACTAAGTAAAGCCGTAGGTTCTGCGCCAGATCTTTCCCGAGACGTGTTAATCTCCCTATAGGTTAGTGAGAGCGAAGGAACAGAGAGTGCACTTGTGCTTGAGGATACACTTTTGTTCTATTATACTCCTTCGTGGCTTGAGTGGACTGGTCTGCATTGAGACTGACCGTCGTGGCCGAAGGCGGCTAAAAGAACCTCATTTTCAAATTTCTTTTAAATGCCTTGTAGCCTAACTGAACTCTTGGAGTTTTAAGTGATATTTAAGATTCACATTTTCTGTCAATGTGACACTGGGCAGGTATATCAATAATATAAATTTATATAATTTATATTTATGACCAAGCTTCTGTTCTATTTCATTTATTACTTGATTATGTTATGCCAGGCAATGAAGGAAGCGGGTCTCCCGATAACAAAATACTACCGCATCCTATAAACACTAGCAACTTTAGGGTCACAAGTTCGTTCTCATCCCTTGGGGCCCTCCCCCACAATCAGGAGGATGAAGAAACTTTGTATTCTTATGTGTGTATTCTTACACATTCGATGAAAAGCTACTGCGTAACATCAGTTTCTTGCTAAACCGTATTATTATCAATTCGGTAGAGCTGGCCGTAGCAAAGCATAGTTCTCACGTATTCTTTTAGACAAAAGCTACATCACATAACAGCTCTAACTGTCCACTTAGACATTAATATCTCCTTTAAAAGAAGATTATGTCACATAAAGCTTTACAAACTTTACCGTAGGTAATTTCTCGGTGTAATGTACTCAACATTACTCTAAGAATCTTTTAAATTTAGTACAAGTATACCTTTTCAGGCACTTTCGAAACGTTACATCATTGATTCTAGTTACGGGATTCTAACCGAGAAGAAAACTAGTTCATAGGTGATTCTTTACAAAATAGATATTTACAATATTTTATTTATATTTACAATAATTCTTTTAGCTGTTAAGACATGCACAAAGCCAATACGTAAATTTGGCTAGTACATACCCCCCAACGGGATCGGAAGGTTGCGTGTTCTTCAATGAATGTGCATTGCGTATAGGTGGAGCGGACTGACTGCTCTCCATGATGCGGACTGACTGGTGAGCTAGAATCGCGACATTAGCTTACATTAGCTGACCATACATTTACTGTATAGCATTATCGCGACCCCACAGTCGTCCTCCTTTTACAGACAAACAGTTCGGGCAAGGTTTCAAAAAATGTGTAGCTTTATTTGAAATATAAGATTTGCACATTTTTATATGACAATAGAATATTTCTGGTAAATGATGATCATTTGACAAAATCCCAACACTTTCACTCTAACCTTCATTATTTTTATTTTTTTTAACTATGAAATGATACATATTTCAATCATTGTTTATTTTTATGACGTTCAGCATAAGGTTCGTTAGAGTAATTTGTATTCAAAAATATTCAGTATGGATTTGAATATGGTATTTTGGCACAAAGCTAAAGCTATATTTATAGAAAAATAAATCTACAATATATAACATTTTATTCAATGTAGAAAACATAACAAATATATATTTTATAATTGTTTTATGTATTTTATGTTGAATAAGCAGAATGTGGTGACAGTCATGCAAATAAATTGAGACAATCTCTTTGTATCTCAATTTGTTTGTTTTTAAATTTTATTTTATATTTTGATATATACATATTAAACAAACTTTAAAATGAGTAAACTTGACATAAAAAAAACATACACGATACAGGACAAATAAATATCGAATGAAGTTTGCTCTTGTATGAAGATCAAACATAAGATTTGTATGATCTTACTAGCACCAGCCCCGAATTCACACGGGTTAGTTATTGAAAATATAATACAGCCTATGTCACTTTGAGAAGATATGCAGCTTAATTTTTCCAACGTCTTCAACAAATATCGATATAGTTAGGCAATATATATAAAAAAAAATTAAATTACATACGAAAACCTTCCTCACGAATCACTTTATTGGTAAAAGCTGAATATAAAATCATGCAATAGCTTTTGAGTTCATCGCAAACAGACAGACAGGTATTTTAAAACAGAAACTTCAGTAATAATAAGTAATAATTTTTCGGAAATGTAAGTTGCCAACGCTGTTGTGGTTTATAATGCATATAAACTTCGTTGTAAATCTGTTGGTATCATAACTCAAAAAAGAAAACATAAATGATAAAATTTATATTCTTTCAAAATGTATTTTTTAAAAACAAAAGCGGCTCATATTTCTTGTGTATAACAGAAAAAAATAACAGCAACAATTTGAAACTTTTGCTACTTGACTTCACAAAGTGCAATACGAAATGGCTTTATTCTAGTAAGGAAACGGTATCTTAACGTAGGCAGCAGGTGGCGCGTGTGGCTGGTCTCCTATTGCCCGTAAAGCGCATTATCCATTCTAAAGCTACAAAGTACGTGACTAAGACAATGTAGTCATCTGGTTTCTAGAGACAATGTATTTTTTCTTTTTTTTGAATCTGCAATCAGCTTTAGCTATGTGCAGGCGGATTCTATGAATATTGTCTATAAAAGTATCTTTCAGTAAAGACACCTACCCATACTTAAACCAATGTAGAAACAATATGTTTATAAGGCTAGTATGTTCTTTCGCTTCAGCCTTTTACTATAGCTACATGTTGTCATTTGGGCAGGTAGTGCATTACATGACACTACTTTTATAGTACATTGCCAAATTTCCTCCTATACAGTACTCTTCTCGAGATGTTGGTGTACTTCTGTATTGGTAATGAACCATTACATAAGCTTCTGAGTATCATATTTTGTACTCGTAGTATAATGATTTTGGAGTTGCTAGCGCTGCCCCATAGTTGTAAGCCATACATTTGCACAGAGTTAAGCACACATTTATATCAATAGCTTGCTATTTCTGCCCAGTAACCATGACAGTCTGTGATAAAGGAGCTTGAGTTCTTGTGTCTTGATCGCAATATGTGGTCTCCATGTTAAGCTTCGATCAAGATGAAATCCGAGATACCATATTGTGTCTTGGTGAGTGAGTAAGGTATCTCCTGGCTGCACAGTAGGACAGTTCAGTTTACACAGCGTGAAAGTAACATGAATGGACATAGATATACTGGCCTTTATCCGCCATTTGTCGAACCACTTAGTGACGTTGTTTGGGGACTTTTGCAGTTTTTGAGTTGCTACATCAGGGTACTTGTCACTAGCTAAAATAGAGTTCTCATCTGCGAATGTGGCCGTAGTGGCATCCTTCTCTTCCGGAAGGTCGGATGATAGTAAAGTTCCGGTCCCAAGACTGATCCCTGGGGTACACCGGTTACTATTTGACAAAAGTTCGAGATGAAACCAGCTTCTTTTACTTTGTAGAGTCTACCTGATAAATAGGACTCTAACAACAGATAGTAGTTATGTGGTAAGTTATTCTTGATCTTACAAAGGAGGCCTTTGTGCCAGATTTTATCAAAGGCCTATTGCACGCCCAAGAAGACTGAAGAAAAATACTGTTTTTCTTCCAGTGCCTTTCTCATTTTATCACAACTCTGAAGACTTGTTCTACAGTTGAGTGCAGCGATCTAAAACCAAACTGGTGATTTGGTATTAGGTTATTTTTTTCCAGTTTGGGCATGACTCTGTGTAGGAGTAGTTTCTCGAAGACTTGGATAATATTGGTAGTAAGCTTATAGACCCATATGAAGCTACTTCGTTGGCTGGCTTTTTCGTTACGTGGATCATTAGGATCTGTGAAACCTTCCAAAGTGTGGGGAAGTATCTTAGTTACTTAGTTCCTTATCTTAGTTTATCTTAGTGTACCGCTAAAGAGCGTTGCTATTAATACTATAGCCTTTCTTAGTAATTTAAGGAGTACTTCTTTTGTGATAAGGTGAAACCCTGGTACTTTCTTATCTTTGAGCTGCATAGATGGATTGGGTATATGGGGTCTGTCAAAGTTTTTTGTAAACTTCCAGAGAGAATAATTATTTGCAGCTGTGGCAGAAAGTGACTGGAATTGTAAATCGAGTGTTATTAGACAGTATTTCCTTTGAATCTCGAGCCGCCTTAGCAAATATTTTTCTGTAAATATTTAGACTATAAACAATGTGTAGTCCATTTATCGTGAAAAGAAAATTATTTAAAATATAATGTGCTTGTCCCTTTTTTTTTCTACGTTCTAAGTTCTAACTAACTAAGTATTAACTGTCATACTCGTTGTACGAGGGCGGTTCAGATATGATCAAGTCCGTGGGGTCATGATTATGCAATACAGTAAATGCATGATCAGCTAATGTAAGCTTTAACCATACGGGTAAAGTGTACTGACAATGCACATTTATTGAAGAACACGCAATTTTCTGATTTCGTCGATGGGGTATACTAGCTAAATTGGTGACCTCTCGACGGTGAACATAATAAATAAAAATAAATTAAAAGTGAGATCACGGACTACTCGCCGTTGTTACCCCACTGTCCCACTTCAATAGGTGGACCTTTTATTATCATTTGTGACGTCAAATAGGCAGTATTGAGCGCAGATTCGAATAACTTGTCAGTTATTTTATATTAGCGAATTTACCAGCGAAATATACAATAAAGTATATTGTCAGTTCAAGGAATACTTCGCGCGCAGGAAATGTCACAATCAGTTAGCATTAGTACAAGAAAGGAACAATGAATTGGAATTTCAGCACATCAGCATACTGAACATACAGAATATACAGAACATACAGAACTGTAAAAAAGTAGTATTTTGTGAACTTTCTACTAATTACACTAGATACTATGTACCTCACTAATTCGATGAATTTGTTTTTCATAGCTTACATGGAAGCAATAATAAATATTATTAATAATAAATAATAATATTGTAACAAAGTAGATCAAAGTCTGGTTTGAGAAAGAAATTGTTAATTCTGTTAATTAAGTTCAAGGCCAAGTACAAAATTGTTAAAGGTAACTGAATGTTATATTACTGTTTGTGTTTTTTTTTGTGTCAATCCTATTGTTGAAACAGCATTATTCAAGACAAAAGTGTGATTATTTTAGAGGTATAAATGAAATCAAAATGTTACTTTGTTGTTGGTTTACTTTATTTGAATAAGTAATTTAAAGACATTGTAATACTTGCGACATATGAGCATCAAGTAATGCGCGAAGGTAAACGCTTATATAGAGTCAGTGCATTCCTGTATGCCTCGCGCGCACTAAGTTAGATTTTTTAAATTGTATTGTTTGAAATTACAATAGATATGAAAGATAATAAAAAATCTTATGACAATATAATAATCAAAAAATGAAAAAGTCTATTCTATATTAATTATCTGTCATGTTTCTCATATCGAATTAATCATAATACTAATCATATAATTGAATCGTATCTGGTGGAGATGGAACCCAATATTTATTTGGATCAATATCCAGTAGATGAAACTCCCGATTCTTTTTTACTTCATATTTAGTTATTTGTTCTTATAAAAGATCAGTTATTTTTTCATTTTCTTTTTTTTTGTGAAGTAGTTAGAATTTCGACTCTGAGCTACCACAAACATAGATGTTTAAGTGATTACATATCAACGCAATGATATGTATTACAATTTCATTTCATGGAACATAATATTTATTACACAAGAGTTTATCAGGATTAAGTAAAAGTGATTGGATAATAAAAAGCAACATCATAAATGCAATTTATTAGCGAAATAGTTCTATCTGTTTGGTTATCTATATATTCATAGATTTTTGGCTTCGATTCCAGGCATTATTTTGGATATCATCCAATAGACGTTTGTTTCTGTGTTTCCACACCGATACTTCAAGCTATTACTGATAAAATCATTACAAAATTGCTGTACTTAATAGAGCTTTTGTTTGTTCGAGTCGTGCCAAGTTAGGTGAATAAAGTTATAGCTATGAATACTTGTCATACTATGGCTTAGGAGAACTTGACTGCCTCGTTGGTCTAGTGGTTAGCGTTAACAACTGTAATTCAAGAGGTCTCGGGTTCGATTCCCAGGTCGGACTGCTATTAGGTTTACAAAAAACTCTTAATGTCAAAGAGAATTATTTACGTATCTTTTCCAAAAATTAGGAAACGTTAATGTATCAAAGTTATCGCAAACATGAGAGCAGCCAAATTTGAAGGGAAAGACGGAACTGACAATGAAGTGATTTAAACAATATTGGAAAAACAGTATTTGGGACTGCAATCAAATTTAACAACACGTTGTAGATATACCCAACGTGCACAATCATCACCGAGGCGTACATTGAATACAAAATATACTTATATTTATATGCAATATCCCAGAATTGTTCAAACACTTTCAATTATCTTAGCCTTAACTGTTTTAGTACCTACTAATTTTGTTGGTATTGAGCTGAATAAGATTGTAGGTATAATATATTTTGTCTCAAAATACCTACTAGAATTTCTTTCTATATTTTTACTCTTACCACAGTAATTTGTCTACATTTCGAAGTAAGCTACATATGTTTTGTGTTTGTTAAAACTGATATGAAATATAAAAGTATTGATATGCTCGCACTGAAGTCATTCAATGGGTTCTTATTTATTTATTTTTTATGCTTTTCAGTTTTATTAATTTCAGAATTCATTGTATTTTATTAATTAATTATGTATTTAAAAATGTTGATGGCGATTTATATAGTTTTCTATAAAATCCTCTATTCATATATTTTAATACATGGAAAGAACTACATTAGACATCTAAAAATAATTGTAAATTACGTTACCAAATTATCATAAATCTATGACACTGTTAGGCTGATCAATATTATTGATATGCCCGGTATAAAGCACTCAGTATGAACACGTTTAGAATATAGGAAATCGTCGACCTCTCAAGTCAATGTACGTAAGTGAGAGACATAAAATCTTTGCCATGAAGCAGTAAAGAGGCAATTTCTTGTCTACAAGAGCATCGAAGCTCTATGGCTCTATAGTGGTACGTGATCAGAATCTGTACAGTGTGTCGTGGTATCGGTAAAAAGGTTTAACGAATGAGAATCGGGACCTGGCAGGTTTTAGGGTAGAACAGGACGCGTTTCGGTTTGAATGCTCACGTGCTTGTGTGTTGTAAACGGGACTATATTGGATACCGAACTTTATTGATATGTTGTGATACACAACTTATTTATTGCGAGTTTGTAAAAATATGGTTCTTTTGGTTTGCTTTGCATTGATAGAATCACATAAGCTATATATATTCGTGATCGCCGTTAAAAATTCTTTATTTTGATACCACACTCGATGTATTTTGAAAAAACTTTTTTGAGATAACTTTTTGGCTCCAAAAATCCTAAATTTTGTTTTTTATTTTGATGTACCCAGTATCATTCGCAGCTAAGAGTAATCTATTGACACCAATCACATAAAATTACGACAAGCCGTTTAGGCTCTAGGGCGTGTCAAAGAGATACACATACATACAATATACACTCAAAATACATAACCTCTATCGCCTTTACCATGGTGAGTGTTCTGAAGAGCTCTTCCAATTGATCCCCCCCTCTCCCTTCCTCTACAGAACAACACGTGCCGGCCTTAGAAGTCACCGCTTTAAAGTGGAAGACATACATTCTCGTACTCATCGCTTCGGTAATTCCTTCCTGTGCCGAGCGGTCAAAACCTGGAACTCACTACCAGCGCACGTGTTTCCTTCCCACTATGATCCCGGGTCCTTTAAGCGGGGCGTGAAAAAGCATCTCACCAGGCCGCCATAGTGTGGGTCGCCATGCTGCATTGTTCTTTTTCACATTGAGGATGGTGACCATCACTCATGGATACTGCATGGATAGGGCAGAGTCATTTTGGCAGCTTAAATATTAAAAAAAAAAACTTTTTTTTTTTCATCGATCTTAATATTTTTTTTACTATTAAGTATTATGTTGCAAGGATGAATCTGCGCATCAACTGAAACGGGTTTCAAAAATATTTTATAGTGAAGAGCTACATTCTTTGTAAGTATCACAACAGTATCGCAACATACGATACAAACAAAGACCGCGGGCAACAGCTAGTAATTTATAGTTAAAATAAAAAATATATGTATATTGACATATGAAAAGTCTTTTTAGAATACATAATTAAATTTTAATAATAATAATTTCTAATTTGAGTGCAACTGTAGCTCTTAAAATTATCTAGACAGTTAGTGTTAAAATTTCCCAAACAAAATATTAATCAAAAACATTTCATTTATTGACTACACGGTTGGCCTAGTGGTTTCAGTGGTCGCCACACCGCTTCCTACTGCACCAAGTGTTGTGGGTTCCAATCCTACATGGGGCAACACTTATTGTGATCCATAAATTGTTGTTCTAAGTCTGGGTGTACTTTGTGTCTGTTTCATGTATGTTTGTAAAGATCTTCGTGACACAGGAATTTATATTCCTAATGCGGCAGTTGTCTTTTAAAAGAAAAAAATGTGATATGTTCATAATTTATTACCTACAATCATAACACTTGAGGAGAAAAATTATTTCCCATCTAACTGACACTCATTGGTCGACATTCATTCGACAAAGCTCTATCAGAAAATATTTTCCACAAAAATGCTAAGAATCACTTTAAGTTATTGGATTTCGAACGTCGAGAAATAAAATATTATTCCATAGAAGCTTAGTAACGCTATGTGTTGAAGTATATTGTTAAAATAAAAATGATTTTTATTGACTGGAATGTAATAATGAAATATTGGTAGTCTTAATTCTGTTTTGAGCGATTTCCACATACTAGGGAATTTGAAGCTTTAAATTAAAAATGAAAATCGCCATTTCATATTTGACGAGACTGATTTAGGATACTTGATACAGACGCTTACATACGTTTTTTTCAGTCTGGTTAAAGCAGACTTACATCGGACGATTCAGAAGGTAGTAGAGCCACGCTGATCTCAGCAAGAACGGGCCGGCTCGACCGGGGCGGTACTACCCTCGCACAGAAGACCAACCTAAAATGACCGCTTAGATGTCATCGTATTTCGTTGGTGAGTGCGAGACCGGTGGCCCATGATGCAGGGGTGACAGTTATCGGGGTAAGTGAGTGAGCAGTGGAATGCTCGCAGAGTCTTGTTGAGGGTGACGAAGTTCGAACCGTCGGCCAGGGACCCGTAGAAACGGTTTTGCCGCTGGCCGCCTACGGCATAGAGAGGGGCCCAACCGCGGTTAACCACCCTGGGAGGCTAGGAGGATGGGGCACCATCAGGTCGCGCATAATCTGCGGAGTGGCTATGAGCCGAATCTACGTACCGATCCCACTCTGGAGACTCCGAAACAACTCGACTATTCGAGCATCTAAGTCAGGCGGCGGACAAAGCGCAGGAGCAGTTTCCGACCGCTGAACTGGTGTTTCTGGGAGACTTTAACGCTCGCCATGAGTCATGGTTGGGATCTACCAGAACTGACCACGCGGGTCGGTCTGTCCACGCATTCGCTCTCACGCTTGACCTCACCCAGATGATACTCCAGCCCACCAGAATACCAGACATACCTAGTCAAGCGCCTTCCTTGCTGGACCTACTGATGACGAGTCATCCAGCGCAGTACTGTGTATCGGTGCTCGCCCCTCTGGGATCCTCCGATCACTGCCTGGTTTCCACCACGATGCCGCTTGCTGCCCCTCCACGACGGGTGGCAGCAAAAAGACGGCACTACTCGTCGGCAGACTGGGATGGAATGCGGGATTACTTTGCATCCATTCTGTAGGCTCCACGCTGCTTTAAAGATAAAGATCTATCGCAAAGTGCGGTCGCCATGACTGACGAGATCACTGTCGGAATGGAATACTATATTCCGTATAGTGAGGTCGCTAGCGCAACGACCCGGCCTTGGTTCGGTCGCGAATGTGCCAATGCTGTTGCGCGAAAGCAATTGGCCTACCGCGCTTGGACCAGGGGTCACGATCGCGGCTACCCCGATGTTGATCGACTTAAAGTAGCGTTTAGCAAAGCCACCAGGGAATGCAAGAAGGCTTACATCAGAGCGGATGCCCAGCGCATTGCGAGGCTTGGTCAAGAACTCGTCGCATACCCTATGGGTAGCCGAAAATTCTGGCGATTGGCTAAAGCCGTGCAGTCCAACTTCTGTAATCCCTCGCTACCACCACTGAAATATCCTGACGGATCACTTGCCCACCAGCCGCAGGAGAAAGCGTAACTGCTTGTTGATCTCTTCGCGGCTAACTCCCGAATCGATGACCGCGGCATACCCCCACCTACCATCCCATCCTGCGACACTACTATGGAGGATATTCGCCTCCGGATGAGTGATGTCCGTGCGGAGCTTATGTCACTCGACGTCCGGAAAGCCAGTGGACCCGACGGTATCCCAGCGGTGGTTCTTAAGAACTGTGCACCAGAGTTGTCCCCGGTATTGACGCGCCTGTATCGCCAGTCGTATTCCTCGGGGACTGTTCCGGAGGCTTGGAGAGAGGCGAATATTCAACCCATCCCTAAAAAAGGCGATCGCTCCGAACCTGCCAACTACCGTCCGATAGCCGTCACCTCCGTCATCTGTAAGGTATTTGAAAGAATAATCAACAAACAACTGGTCCATTACCTGGAAGATCACTCCCTATTAAATGATCGTCAATATGGTTTCAGACCGAACCGGTCCACGGGTGATCTTTTAGCGTACGTCACACACCTTTGGGGTGAGGCTATTGACAGGCATGGGGAATCCTTGGCCATCAGCCTCGACATGGCCAAGGCTTTTGATAGGGTTTGGCACCGTTCGCTTCTCTCCAAGCTACCGGCTTTCGGTTTGCCCCCCAAACTCTGTAATTGGACTGCCGCGTTTCTGCACCAGCGCCGCATCAGAGTCCTTTGCGACGGTGCGGCCTCCGAGTATCAATGGATTAACGCCGGAGTACCTCAAGGCTCCGTCCTGTCGCCTACACTGTTCCTTCTGCATATCAATGACATGTTAGCCCTTGGAAACATTCATTGTTATGCAGACGACAGCACAGTTCATGGACACTATTTTGGACAGCCCTCTGACAAACCAGCAGATGTTGAAGGAAGACGACAAGAACTTGTCGCTCAACTTGACCATGTTCTGAGCCGCATTTTTCAATGGGGCTGTAAGAATCTGGTCGAGTTCAACGCCAAGAAAACACAGGTGTGCGCGTTCTCAGCCAAAATGTCTCCATTCTTTCCCCTTCCCACTTTTCAGTGCACTCAAATGCCATTACAAAATAGGCTCGCTATCCTGGGCATGGATATCTACCGAGACCTCAACTCATGCGAATACGTTGAGAGGTTCTTCTCGCCCGGGCATCTGTGTCTTTACAAGACCCAGGTTCGCTCGTGCGTGGAGTACTGTTCTCACCTTTGCGAAGGTGCCGCACAGTACCTGTTTGACGCTCTTGACCGGTTGTAGCGGCGAGCAATCCGTATTATCGATAGTCCCGAAGCCACCGAGACCCTTGAGCCTCTACAGTTGCGTAGAGATATCGCCTCCTTGGCAGTCCTCTATCGCCTTTACCGTGGTGAGTGTTCTGAAGAGCTCTTCCAATTGATCCCCCCTCTCCCTTCCTCTACAGAACAACACGTGCCGGCCTTAGAAGTCACCGCTTTAAAGTGGAAGACATACATTCTCGTACTCATCGCTTCGGTAATTCCTTCCTGTGCCGAGCGGTCAAAACCTGGAACTCACTACCAGTGCACGTGTTTTCTTCCCACTATGATTGATCCCAGGTCGTTTAAGCGGGGCGCGAAAAAGCATCTCACCAGGCCGCCATAGTGTGGGTCACCATGCTGCATTGTTCTTTTTCGCATTGAGGATGGTGACCACCACTCTTGGATTCTGCTCATGCTTTCCATCAGGCAGGGCAGAGTCATTTTGGCAGCTTAAATATAAAAAAAAAAAGACGAGCGAATGTTTATTCTATGAAATACTTTAGTGTAAATAGACATAGAGGATTCTTTTGTTGTTTTGTCCGCGTCCTAAAAAAATCTTTAGAATACTCTGAAAAATGCTCATTCGCTTATTGGAAACGAAATCAGAGCGGGCGAACAGTTGCATTTATTATTCGTTTAGTTTAAACCCAACCTACGCAGGCAGAGGTTCGTTCGCTGCCATCAATGAGACGGTTTTTTATTCTGTGAGGAAATTAACTGCTCGAATTTTTGTTTTTTTTATTTAATTTTAAAATTTTTGAAACACGCATATCCGTGTTATCGTTGTCTGGAAGAAATCGCCGAGAGCGACAAGACCGCCAATTGTTATACATATTGTGTGACTGTTCCTGTTGTACCATTTCGTACTATGTATATACAATAAAGATAAATAAATAAAAAAATAAAATAAATAAATTATAAGTTTTATCTTATAAATTTTGTGTTTGTTTTACACATTGCCACTAATAGCGCTGATTATGCATATTTCCTCACACATATATCTTTACACCCAAAATATTTCCTGAATTATGTTAATAGCAGTTACAACGATACCAAAAAAAATAGGGGAGCAAAATATATGAATCTATCACATCAAAATATACTTGTAAACGTATTTTCATTTCCTTCGCAATCAAATAAAGATAACAATTTAAACTGAGTAACTGTTCTACTGTACAAATTGGCCTCTCCTAAAGCTTTACACAATTTGAACGCTTTAGTTTTACTGCTACATAGACGCTCTAAATTTTATTTCAAAAACTGAATGTACAGCTGAAGCTTCAATGTATTTTGAGTTGATTAGATCTAAAAATGAAAATCTGATAAATAGTTATCCGAAGCTCACTCGATATCAAAATATTTAACTTTTGCACAATTTATGTTTCAAGTTACACAAAAACAATTTGAGAAACAAGTCAGCCAACTCGGTTCATAACAAAAGACGAATGTCAGTAAATAAGTGCCTTGATTTTATAAACAGATGATACAACTTTGTTCTCTACATATATTAGTGTAACAACCACATCGGATATGAAGTCGTAAGTCATAAAAAGCCTCTCCACGTGATTTTTTTTATAAGCATAATAAAACGCATGCGTCACTGCGAAGCTAAAACTCCTAAGCTGGAAACCAGAGAGAACCGATCCGTGGTACGTGCCCGATACGACATCACGTAGTTCACATTACTGCGTTGAATGACTCCCGAGTTACGAGTCTTTTCAGTCGACGTTAAAAACGGTGGCACCCTCATGGCCCCGAGCTATTTTTTTGCCATTATTCACAGAGGCACAATCCGTTGAGTGTTAAGCACCCTTTTAATGTGACCGTTAAGTGCGTAACTACTTGTGTCATTGTGATATGGATTATCGTTGCTTTGATTACGAGGCAATTTGGACAGCAATAATATTTGGTGAAGTTTTCTATCTGCATATACTGATGGCACTCATAACCCAAGGATTTAGTAATAATGTTTTTTAAAGTGAAACTTTTATTACATCGTCTCAAATTTTTTGGTCTCATGTCGCATGTCACGTGACGGTTGGCCGCGGAATAGGGATAAAGTGAAAGGCGCTTGTCAGAGCAGCCGAGGCCAATATGGCGGCGTCTATAGTTCCATCAGCTGACCGTGTAGTGTAGACTATTACGTAAATACTATTATGTAAATGTTATTATTTATTTGCTTTATTAGATTTATTTATTTGCATGTGAAAAAAAGTTTTACTTTTATCGTGGTTTCATAAAACTACACAATCCTTTTGTAATGAATGGCTATACAATAAATCTGGTAATACTTTAGGAAACCCAGAGTGGAAATAATAAAAAAATAATACAAATCACACCGAACTAATTTTACTAATAATTTAAAAATCTAAACCGAATTAACAAACGTTTTAAATAGAATACCAATCACTTAGACATATAATAAATAGGCAGAAAAGACAGTTCGACCATTCAGACGAGCAGAGGTTCCCCATTAACAAGTTGACACCGCAGCGGAGTCATCCCGAATGACCGGTGCACGCGCTTATATAGACGCGTCCCCACCACCAAACGACATTCCTGATACCGACGGCAAATTTATTCCTTTTTCGGCTAATAATACATATAAAATGAAGATAAATAACAAAATAGTTTTTTATAAGTGTACACACGTGTGAGTTTTTCATCAGAGAGCACAGAAAATCAACCTAAAATCACAGCATTTGTGATGTCGTGTTTTGTTGGTAGATGCGATACTGGAGGCCCAATGATGCAGAAGTATTACTACGTCGTTATGGTGTGGGATAGGCTTGTTTGCATTCACAAAGAGTATAGTGACCACCACTCTTGGACTTTGCTAATGCTTTTTAACAGGCAGATTAGAGTCACTTAAGCAGGCCCTCATATGAAAAAAAGCTTAAAAAATTATAACCCAAATACGTTAAAACTATTTATTAATTTTTTATAGCCTACCAGCTTATACGCACAGCTTCGCTCGAATTAAAAAAATACTCTTTCTTACTTCTAATACCTCCAAGAATATGTCTACAAGGTTTCATGATAATCGGCTAGCTAGTTTTTGCGTGAAAGCGTAACAAATAAACTTACATTCACATTTAGAATATAAAATATGGTGTCGCATGGGCACTATTAAAGTTTCTATTGGCATCTATTAAAATTTCTATCATTAAAATTTAGTTTAAAACTATTACCCT
This sequence comes from Hyphantria cunea, assembly GCA_003709505.1. Classification (NCBI taxonomy): domain Eukaryota; kingdom Metazoa; phylum Arthropoda; class Insecta; order Lepidoptera; family Erebidae; genus Hyphantria; species Hyphantria cunea. The sequence continues at coordinate 3,402,444 of PKRV01000116.1, forward strand.
TCCTTTTAGCTTTACCGAAATCGGGTAAGAAAATATTAGTTCTCTATCTCAAAGTAACTATTTACGTTTCTATCTTAGAATAATATAAAAGATACAAGTGTCCAAATCTTGTGGGTTTACCTAAAGGAAATTGAACTTCTCACTTTGGGGATTCACAAAGAGGACGTAAGTACAAATGTATTCAACATATGTACGTTCTCTTTTTCAACGCTCTCAAATGATATGCCCCCAACAATAATTATCGTTATTAACATTAAGCCCTAATAGTCGGTCTGTAAAATATTCGTCGAAATTATTCGGTTTTCAGTGGGTGAGTCATTAGCAAACATTTGTCATTTCCAAACTCGGCTTGACGTTTATCTCGCTACAATTGATGAACGGATGTTAGGGTGCGTAATCAATTCTCACCGACAATGATTGTGACAAAATTTTGTAGGAAATTTATATAAGCTAGTATTAGCTAGAGAATTAATTTGATGTCGACAAATAACTTCACATTTGCAGCCATAATGACAGACAATCCTCTGATAAATTTGTTTTTGAAGTTGATGAGGTTGGAACATTAAGTAAAGAGCAAAATAGTCTTGATGACTTGGATAGTATTTCCCGATAGTGTTTTTGGAAGTCCTAGAATGTAACAATCAACAAGACTATATTATATATTTTTCAAAGATCTTTCCAAAAAACATAAAATCAAAATTCGGTGATCGAAAAGGATGCGTGTTACATAGCCTGTAGCTATACTTACATCATCATCATCGACATCTTAAAATAGTTTACTGCTAGGAGCTTCTTCTTCAAAATGAGGTTTTATATTTACACACCAGGTTTAATTGTAATATATTTTGCAAAACAATGTTTAAGGAAGTTGTAAGTAAGAGCTTATTAACTTTAAAAGGGGCGCAAACTTTTGCTATATCTCCCGCCAATTTTTATTTAATTTACACACCAGAAAGAAATATTGGTAAGGCAATAGTCTCGCCGCTATAAGATCAGCGTTTATCTATTAAGATAAACGCTGTTCTGTGATAACTATTAAGTTATTCTAATATTTGAGGGTGGAAACTAATAAAAAATTAAGTCAGCATCAAAGTTAGTCCAGCCGTTCTTGAGGTATGATATAACTAACGGTATTTTTGTCATACAGGATAAATGTAAAAAGTAATGTCTCGGGGTGAAGTAAGCCCAAAAAAGTAGTCTAATTTACTTCTTTAAACCCCGTCAAAATCCATTCATCCGTCCCTGAGATGAGCTGGAACAAACAGATAGACACAAATACATATAGATTTTATTTGTATTTAAGTACGAAAAGCTGTTAATGTGAAATTATAAACAGACACTTCAATTTTACTTATTTGTATAATTGACTTATGAGTCACTCTCAGTAAGACCAATGCTGAAAGTAGGCTGTGTGGTAAGGTATTGCGGGCGAACGTATCTGATAGCTTCACCTGAAACTTTGTAAATGAAGATAAAATTGTTTTTGGGAGTTATCGAACAATATTTTTCTGTTGATAATAGAAATTAATAACAAGTTAAGCAATTTACTTGCTCCATTTATCATTATCTTTTTTTTTTCTTCACATTACTTTTTTAAGAATTTCGTTCTAAAATAAACACAGACAAGACAGAGAAAGAAGATAATATTTGATATTGTTTCAGTCTATTTTTCGATTTGTGACGAGATGACTATATACAAACATTAAATTATAAGATTCTTAATGCAAAAGAAGAAGAGAAGTATAAGAGAGAAGAATAGAGAGAGAAAGACAAATTGAAATCATGACTTAATTAATAACACATATTACCTTTCACATTGTTTTGTCAATCTGACGAAACTAATGTCAAGCAACACTTTAGGCATTTTAAAGAAGGATTGGGGTTAGCGCATTTGGGGTACATTAATGCCGTTCTTGAGCAGCAATATAGCTACTAGAGTCTCTTATAATCCATTTGATGGGTGAAAAAAGTATTTTCCAACAAGTACAGCCATTTGCCTTTAATAATGTCATTAGCTTCCTCAGCTGCATTTTTTTTTTATATTTAAGCTGCCAAAATGACTCTGCCCTCCCTGGTGGAAAGCATGAGCAGAATCCAAGAGTGGTGGTCACCATCCTCAATGCGAAAAAGAACAATGCAGTATGGTGACCCACACTATGGCGGCCTGGGGGGAAAGGGGATGGTGAGGGGGATAGGGGGCGTTGGATTGGGGTATGGGACTCCGGTATCCTCACTCACTCGATGAAACACAGCGTAAGCGCTGTTTCATACCGGTTTTCTGTGAGGCCGTGGTATCACTCCGGTCGAGCCGGCCCATTCATGCCGAAGCGTGGCTCTCCCACGGTAACTTTTTGCGAACATTCAATAAACAACAATCGACTCACAGGAAAAATCAAATTACTTAACCGTACCTACCTAGCTTTTATAGCTCAATACGTCTCATCAATCTCATCAATAGTCTTCTTAGTTTCTCCCATAAATTTATGGCCAATTTTTGATACTAATACAATACTAGTTCACAGCGATTGGTAAGCGATATGCCACTACTAAGCACCTGTATTGACATTGGGGGCGTTACTATCAAATAGGGATTGGACCGCACAGAATTTCTTTGAATTATTTTAGGCAATTTATTTTAAGAAAATATTATTTTAGGCCTTTGGGCTATATCAATCCTTAGCTCACTGCCGGATTACCTCATTCCTGGTGTAATCCCTCAGAAAAACGTCGAGTAAATGAATAAAAAGAAGCAAGTCTTCTCAAAGTCGATGATTGAGGACAACCCCTACTCTGAACTAAATACTCGGCGCAATAAGCAAAAACCCATCCTGTCATGTATTATCACTTACAACTGCTGCAACCACAGCTCGTAAGTTAGCTACACTAAGTTTATTAATAACATCTTCTATGTTAACTATACTTGAGTAAACCGAAGATGATTTGACCAGAATTAAAGAAGTCACTGTAGCTAAAATTAGTCAAGGGAGTAGAACTAACTGCTATCCTCAGTATGGGGGTGGGAAAACCACGCTTCGGCATGTGTGGACCGGCTCCACCGAGGTGATATCTAGGCCTGACAGAAAAAGTATCCTCACTCACTCGGTGAAACAGCGCTTGCACTGTGTTTCACCGAATGAGTGAGGATATCAAAAATCAAGAGCTCAAAACTCAATTTTAAAACTTATTGTTTGTCTGTTCATTCCAATTGATCTCTGAAACGGCTGGGTCGATTTTAACGGGACTTTCATATAGATATAAGTAGTAATTTAGTTTACTTCAATTTGGACTAGTTTTGACACGCGGTGCTAATCGAAGTAGTTATGTATCAGAAAAATAGCAATTGCGTATAATACGGCGTAGAGCAGTTTATTGGAAATACACAGGGCAAAATTATTTGAGGTACTGCTTTAACAATGTTTCTTTTGATGAGATGGCAACCAGCCGGTTCAGTTATTTCTGCCAGTATCAAGTATTTAAGCAAGTTTTCAAGTCTTTATCGTGATGAAATAATGATAAAAAATGTGGATGGGATGAAATGGGGACCATGTTTCGTTAAAACAAAAATCGATCTCCTTGACAACTGTTTCTTCTTCTTTAAAGAGCGGGTGAACATTAACGTGAAACATAAAATGATGCTGGACATAAGCCTCTTCTCAAAAAGGAAGTTTTCACCTACTATACCACGCCGGATTGACGGGTTAACCATGAAATCGTTACTACAAAAGACGTTATTGCAGCTAAAAAAGATAGGGTCCTAAGAAAGAAGTTCGTGGTATTTTGCTTCACCCAGAATATTTCATCCTGCCTACATGTGGGAGATCCACGCTTCAGCATGAATGGCCGGCTCGACCAGATTTATACCACGGCCTCACAGAAAACTGGTGTGAAACTGCGCTGGCATTGTGTTTTTACTAAGTGAGTGAGGATGCTGGAGGCCCTACCCCAATCAGGAGGGATTAGGGCATACCCGCCCCCCTCCTAAACTCCCAAAGGCCGGCAACGCTCATGTGACGCCTCGGTTGCTGCGGGTGTTCTTGGGCGGCGGTAATGGCTTACCGTTAGGCGACATGTCTGCTCCATTGGTACCTATACCATAAAAAATGATTTGTTTCTCATAAAACACTATCCTAGTATAGTGGAAGTTAATACAGTACTCAGAACCATACACCAATCACATACAGTGCTTAAGTATTAAATATTGATTCTTTACAAAAGCGGATCCATCAGCCAATTTAATTTTATTTCCAATATTGGCAAAAGTGTGCTTTGTACAGTTGTAAGATTAAAATTGAAATTGATTTCTGTGTACCGTACACGTTTTTGTAAAGCTTTTGGTAATATTGGGAAGATTAATACCATCTGGCGTCGAAGCTAAAAAGCTTTTCGTAAATAAACCTTAGGTACAGAGCTGTTTGGTCACAACTAATAGTAGCAAAATATTTTATAAACCTTAGCGTTTTTCACTCGTATCTTGATATTCTCCTAGAAATAAGAAATAAGCAGAAGGCGTGGGAAGAAGATCAGCCTGAAAGCCGACACGGAAGTAAAAAATTTCGACTTTTTTTAACGCCGCTATTATTATCTCGTATAATTACAGCTTACATTTTAATTTGTCTGCGAGTTAATGTTGAGATGACGTTGTTCTTACAAATTTGTTGGTTTTCAAAAAATGTTAACGTTTGTGAAATATCTTATTAAGAGCAGAATCGTTATGAAGTCCTGGCCCTTATTCCAAAGCATAGTCGTTGAAATGTTTAAGGTATAAATTGCTTCTCCAATGGTTTTTTTGGCTTACGAACTATGTAAAGCCAAAATAGGTCTCGTGTTGTGTTAGCCGGTTCCTTTCCAACGTACTGATTCACGATAAGCTACAATCATGAGGTATCAATCATGTTGATTCTATTGACACCTTGGTAAACGTGTTAATATATTTCATTTAAAGAACGAATCGTTCTTGCATAATATTTTTCACATATTAATTATCAAATTCATTGCGTAAAACGTACGACGAAAATGACGTCATTCATCATCATGATTACAAACATTTGGTCTGTGTTTATTTTAGATGGATATACTGTTTCATATTATCCGTCTTTGTAAACCACATTGTTATAATGTCAATATAAATTAGATTAATTTTGATAGTGATAAACCCGTTACTGTTGCAAGGGATTTATGTCTTACTTAATCATTCAGATTAATGTGGGTCTTAAGACTGTTTTGCTCGTATTGCAATTATTTATTATATTTTCGTAATCCTAAACAAGACATTATTAATATGCCAAAGACTATGGACTGTTTTTGAAGGAAGCGTGTTGTCTTTATATTACAATGTTATTGATTCAAGGATTCTGAAATTTAAAAAATAGAAACATAAGGGGATAGTTTTAAAATGAAATGAGTTTGCACATATATAACCAAAATTTATATGGTAAATTGAAAGCCGACTAATTATATATGGTGCTTATGTATAGGGGAAATTTAGATTTTATTAGAAATATTTAACCGGATCTGTTATTTAATCACAATGAAAATACAAAAAAGCGATTAGTACTAAAATATTACAGTCGAAAGAAAAACTTTAGCTAATAAAGAATTAATTCTGTTATATAAAACTAATTAGCTTTTTTTAGAATATATTTCAGACATTGATATAATGCAAAAGCATTGATCAAAGCATAAAAATATCAACAAATTCTTTGTATGCTTACAAGTATTTCAGGAACTTAATTGTTTGAAAGCGAAATTATACAATATACAATACCTCACTACGTGTTTGTTACCGTACTTGATACTTAGAAGTAGCTTTTGGAGAGCTAGGAAATTGAATCGTTCAAGGAAAGGTAAATAATATTTTATAAATCGCCTGTACAAATGACCAATGCAAATTGTTTACGTAGGACGCGTAGCGCGTGTAACAAGAGTTTAAGAGTAAACTGTGTACACATTACTGTTTGTGGTTGACTTATAGATTGTGGGAACTTCCACATGTACCAGCAACAAAAACACAAGACAGCGCCTTCTATCGAATATACACTGAACTCCGGAGTAACGTAGTGTGCAAAGAAACATCTATCCTGAATCGCGCATTAGAAGTTCTCGCGCCAATTAGCATATGTATATCCATCCCGACAACAACCATTAGGCAGTGGCTTGGGAAGCCTGATCACCTCGCCTGGTCGGAGGATCTTCCCTTTGTGTTAGAGGGACAATGTCACACCCATCCCTCTACAAGATAAACAGTAATTTCAATAATAAGTATTAACATCAGTTATCAAGTACCCATAGTACAAGTTCTGCTTAGTTTGGGACTAGATGGCGTTGTGTGTTAAAATGTCCGAAAATATTTTTTTATTTATTCATTTATTTATCTAATCAATACAAATATGAGTTTGACCATTGTTTATTTGACTCTAAGCTCAAATATGTCCCTACAAAATAATATGTATCGTGTTAAAACACATTGTCAATAGTGAGTTGCAAACGTTCATACGCGGTGGCAATTACTTTTCATCAAGTGACGTCAGCTCCGCTTACATCATAAAAAATATAATTGAAATATAAATCACAAAAAAAACTGACTTTAAATACTGGACCAAATTGAAATGGGACCTGTGAAGCAACAGCTTAGAAATGCAAAACAATAATCAAAATCTGTTCACCCAGTCGAAAGTTATTAAATAACAAACATAAAAAACCAGTCGAATTCAGAATCTACCTACTTTTTTTTTTAAGTCGGTTGAAAAGTAGCTTTCTTGGGATGTAAAAATAACTTTCACGAGAATAAAATCGCGAGAAAAACTCTATACAAAATAAGATTTGTCGTCACATCTGCTTTCATAACAAGAGCTGGGGATGATTTGGATTAAATTATTCATGTTACGCCCCGTGTAACATGGACCGGCCTGTACCCGTGTCGTGGTCGAGCCAAGAATAAATAAGTGTTATAAGCCCTTAAAATCCCTCAGTGTATCATATTTTCATCTAGAGTTTACAGATTTAAGATGTAGGCATCTAAAGCTTAGTGTTACTTCAAAAGGTACACTTGTCTGGAGTCACAAGTGCGTTGCCGTTTGTAATGGGGGGAAGGGGTTAGGGTATGGGCCTCCGCTGTCCTCACTCACTCGGTAGAACACATCGCAAGTGCTGTTTCACACCGGTCTTCTGTGAGCCTGTGGTATCACTCCGGTCGAGCCAGCCCATTCATGCTGAAGCGTTTCTCTTTCACGTCCCAAAACTTTTTCTCATTGTACTAATCAGTCGAAGTTTTAAAAGAAGTTACAATGGATTATTTATATCGGCTTCCATTAGAGCCTCCGTGTCACGGGAGACGTTCAATTTGCAATTTAGTTTAAAACGGGCTTGAATGCAGCGAGGGGAAAGGTTACACCATTCAAATAATTTGGCCAATCAGTCATTTCTTACCACATTAACGCAAGTATAGGGGTAACCAAAATTAGCCCTAAAACTAGTTATAAATATCATCGTCATCAGCCTATCGCAGTCCACTGTAAATACATATCAATAAAGAAATATATGCTCTTCATTTTTCAACTTGTAGCTTAACAGTAATTTTATTAATACATAGAGTAACATAATTTACTTTAATATAGGTATATACACGACCTTAAGCCAAAATCAAGGTCATTGTCTTTAGACGCTATGTACCTATCGATTAGATATCGGTGTAAAAAGTGAATTACAAAAATAATATGAGAGATAAATGTAACTGAGAGTACTTTATATTCGTAAAAACAACGTCTTGGGTTTTTGTTTTTAATATATCTTGAGAGTTTAAGGCTAATTTAAAACAATGCCGCCCTTAATAGACAAACAAAACCATTTTCATTCGTGAATAAGAAGTTAGAGTGACTTTGAACAATATTTGGTTTAATATTACTTATTGTACACAACAAGATTTTCTTTTACAGTTTTTAAAATAATATGCCGCAAATATTATTAAACATCTATTCCAAAAAATACCTTACAAATTAAAAACTTATACATCTAAAGTAAGTTTAAAATTCTAAGTTAAAAATGTAAAAGTTCCTAAATAAATTGATAGCGGAAACTTCATTGAACTGCGCTTGTAAATTTAACTTTGAATTAACTTCAAAATATGTGTGAACATAAAATGTCAATATTAAAATCGACGCGAGAGGCGATACTTTTCAGATCCGACCCGATCGTATTTGTTCTCAATTCCAATGCAAATGTTTATTCTGAAACTCTGAATTATCAGCTCATGTCTCTCTTCGCTGTTTTATACTTTTTACGTACCTATCTGCATTGAATGTTATAGGAAAAAAATTATGACATGATCATGGTTATTTGATTTCGGAATATTTCGGACATCCAACACACAACGGCATCTAGTCCCAGGCTAAGCAGGGCTTATAGACGTCTAATATAAATATAATATATATAAAAAGATATACTTTTTGTACATATATACACACATTAAATACATAGAAAACGCTCAAACCCCGAAACAAATATCTGCAGATTGTACAACCATTCTGCCTCTGTGCGCAGTGGTAGCGAATGCGACTGCTGTGCAAGAGGTCTCGGGTTCGATTCCTGAGTCGGGCCAAATGTTTGTATGATCTGCAAATATTTGTTTCGGAGTTTGGATGTTTTCTATGTATAATAAGTATGTATTTACAAAAAAAAAGTATATAAGTATTAATATCAGTTATCTAGTACCCATAGTACAAGCTCTGCTTAGTTTGGGACTAGATGGCGTTGTGTGTTAAGATGTCTGAACATATTTATTTATTTATTTATTCAGTCCGACCCGAGAATCAAACCCGAGACCTCAAGCACAGCAGTCGCATATGCTACGACTGCGCTCCCGAAGGCAGTTTAATACAAGATTTATAACTAGCTTATGCGTTATTTCATTGATATTGATGCAGTGATTTAGTCGTGATTGTCTGACAGATAGACAGAGTTACTTTGAAATTTATAATGTTAGTAAGTATAGATTTTGAGAACCTTCATTCTATGTGTCTACGTCCTTTGTCTACTAGTGTACTATTTTAAGCTGTTGATGATGATGGCGATAATCGTAAAATTAAAATAAAATTGAAAAAAATGACAGTATAATTTATTTATTTACTTATTTATTACTTTATGCACAATTACATGCATCGGCGGACTTAATGCCTAAGGCATTCTCTGCCAGTCGACCGATTGAGCGATGCAGAGATAAAGTGAGGTAGGTGCACCTAAAAGAAATTATAGCTCTAGTGGTAGATTTATATATATGTATGGTTTTCATGAATACTATAATAAGTTTAAATTAGCATAAATATATACACACATACACATACACATATGCACTTACACATATTATACATATATATAACAAATATATACAGTAATACATACTTAGACATACATATATATTTATTACTATAGGATACAAATTTATTATCCGATGACTAACTAAGACCCTGCTGACTCCGCCAGTTCAGCCAGTAAAAGCTCCTTTATCTTAGACTTAAAAGTATAACGGTTTCTAGCCGTTCTGACCTCGAGAGAAAGCGCATTTCACAAGAGAACAGACTGGACAAAGAACGAAGAGCCCATAAAAGAAGTAGTGTGTGAAGGACAAAGGAGGAGGAGATTGTTAGCAGAGCGAAGGTTTCGGTTATGGTTATTGCATAAAAGTTGAAAATGTGTTGTTAAATAAGTTGGAGAGGACGAATTGAGGATAGTATACAAGAAAGTGAGTGCACGCATTTTTTTGCGCTGACGAATAGGTAACCAACCTAACTGGAAACGAAAACTGGAAATGTGGTCATACTTACGAAGATTAAAGATGAATCGAATGCAGTTATTAAGAAGACGATCTATCTTGTTGAGAAGATCTGTATTCAGGTCGTAATAGCACACGTCACTATAGTCGATCAATGGGAAGATAAGAGATTGCACAAGCGTTGTCTTAGTTTTCACGGGCAGAAAGTTTTTTAAGCGATATAGTGCTCTGAGTATGCCCGTAACCCTCTGGCATACGTAGATGACTTGATCGCGTCAATTTAGAGTACAGTCGAGCTGTAAGCCTAGGTCTTTCACTGTTTGGCTAAAAGGTATAGTAAAACCGTTCATTATAATTTTAGGGAGCGTGTCGTAATCGACTCTGTCCATTGAACGCCGACTGCCGAATAGTATTGCCTGAGACTTTGTCGGGTTAACTGTTAATTCGAATCTCGTAGACCACTTCTCAATAGTCCTAAGATCATTGTTGATTCTATCTATGGCCCCTGTTATATCATCAACATTTGCCTGAGAGTACAATTGCAGGTCATCGGCATACAGATGATACGCACTGCGAAGTTCATGAGAAAGGAGATTGATAAATACCGAAAAAAGCAAAGGAGAAAGTATACCGCCTTGAGAAACACCAGAGCTAACATCACACCATCTCGAATAGAGATTGTCAACGCAAACTGACTGCTGGCGTCCCCGAAGATAAGATGAAAACCATTCCAGCGCTTCAGATGAGATCTTAAGATAGGAGAGGATGGACAAGAGAATATCGTGACTGACGGTATTAAAAGCATTCGAGAAGTCAACTAGAACCAAAACTGTCACCTTAGTGTCCTCCAAGGCCTCCCTGATATCGCCAGTCACTTTGAGGAGAGCGGTGGTAGAGCTAAAGCCGGGCCTAAAACCCGATTGAAAGGGACTTAACAGGTCATTTTTGTATATGAAATCAGATAACTGTTTATGTACACAGGATTCAAGGATTTTGGATAATTTATTAATTTCTTGTTCTACAAATATCTCATTTTATATTATGTTTGGACCATTGAACTGAAATAACTAGAAAGATTTGTTAAGGGATTTGTTTAATGTGCATGAAAAAACTATTTCATTTCAAACATTTTACTTATACAGGAAATAAAACATCAAACAGTTTTAACTTTCATTTAGAGAGCAATATCATTATATTCATAAATAGATTCTTTGACTGTCTTGTTTGGTAATTTTAAATAAAACGAGGCAGCAATAACATGTATACTATTATTGCTGCCTCGTTAGGCTAGTCGTTAACAAAGCGACTGCAGTTCAAGAGGTTTCAAGTTCAATTCCCGGGTCGAACTGCTGTTGGGTTTTTCTTACAAGAAATGTAAAACAGCGGCTCGGAGTTTGGTAGTTTGGCGGTGTTTCTCACCCGTGCCTCGAAGAGTACGTTGAACTGTTGGTCCCGGTTATCATGAACATCTTTGGCAATCGTTACTGGGAAGCCAGTGCCCTCAAATATACTAAAAACTTTCTTTTTTACGTGGTGGAATGCATTTACTCTCTTTGCTCCCCCCCGCCCCGCAGGGGCAGGGGGTTCGCTTTGTGTGGGACTCTTGACTGACTCTCCTGACTACCCACTAAACCACCACGGTGTGCCACTCTGCGCCTGAGACGGGAGAGATCCGGGAACCGCTTTCTTACGACATCCGGACCCCTCCCAGCGCTTGCCCGCACTGAAGCGGGCCCCGTCGTCTGTTGGTAAACTCTCAATTAAGGCGACGTACGGCACACGCGTAATGTCGCCCCCTCGCGGCTGGTCTGTGAAGCGGATGGGGGGGAAAACTCATCCCGCCCATCCGCGGCCACATTAAGGGCGGCATGAGGCGCTGGTAGGCGCGCTTCCGCCGCCCTGTTCGCCGGCGGCGGATCGGGTCCGAGTGGAGATCGTCCTCCCGGGCCTTCTCCGCCGCCTCCTTCTGCGAGATGACTTCCTCGCAGAAAGTCGCGAGATCTCTCGCCGCCGGCCATGGAGCGTACGACGGCCGGCAGCGAGAGATCTCCTCCGATGACTGCAGTGAGGGCCCGACGCTGCGGCGCCCAAGCGGGGCACACCGCCAGCGTGTGCTGGGCCGAGTCGTCACTGCAGTCGCAGTGGTGGCAGGCGGGACTCAATTCCCTCCGCGCGACCGAGTGCAGATACTTCCCGAAGCAACCGTGCCCGGAAAGTACCTGCGTCAGTCGGAAAGAAAGGAACCCGTGCTGCCGCCCTGCCCACTCAAAGATAACGGGCTGGAGCGCCTCCATGGTGGCGAAGCCAGCACGTGAAGCCTCCAGCCATGAGGACCACTGAACGATAGTGGCTCGACGGGCGGCTTCACGCCACTCGCGTACCTCTTCGGGCAGAGAGCGCATGCCACTCTCCGCCCGGAATTCAGCCACCCGTCGATAAACTTCGGCGAGTACTTTCCGTGGTATTGGAGTGCTTCCCTGAAATATACTAATAACTAGTCAACCAGTCGCTCCGTGGAAAAAATAATATTCAGGTAAAACCGGTTTGAACTAGTTGCCGACCCCAAATCTTATGACCTATCAATAAAAATAAAAAAACCAAACATTGAAAAATTATATTACGAGAAGTAATTTAATAAAATCTAATTATAATTATTAATATTCAAGAAAAAAAATAATTTGCGCCGTCGCTCATTGGTGACGTTGCTAGAAAGATTTCTGGTAAAATTTGGTACCGTCATTACTATGTTAAATGTCAATGCTAAATGTATTCGTTTGTATTTTGCCTTCTACATCACAAAAAGTCGGTAAGACTCTAAACTAACTCGGAATTGAAGCTCGTGGCAAAAATTAAGAACAATCAAACCACAATTAAAGTATTTTTTATTAGAAGAAAGGTATTCATACCAAAATGGTGGTGAATAAAAGTTCAAGAGAAAACGTGTCATCTAAGTATTCTTTAATTAAACCGTCTCTTTCCGGTGCTCCTTATATTTTAACATAATGAATAACAAAATACAACTAAAAAGAAACACTGATGCTAATTTTATTGTTCAAGAACTCTCCAACTAAACTAAAAATCATTAAAATTTAATTTTATACTGTCAAACGTAGATATAAATGTCAAAGATGGACTAAAATCAATTGCGGGTTCAATCAATTAGCTATACAAATAGTTTTTTTTTCTGTTTTTTTACCGAATTGTAAACCTAAACCATTCTCAAATCCTTAGGAATAGACACAATTTATTTTTAGTTCAGGTGGAGTTTAGTCACATATAAACTTACTGAAGATTTATATTATATATAAAAAGATTTATTCATAAATTGTTACAATGAGAAATCTTTACGCGACATGACGTTAATAAAAATATTACGAAGTATTTATAATAACATTACTTATTATAAGTTTTCAAGAGCGGTAGGACGTAACCACATTTCGCATTGCCTAATCGGTCGACTGGCAGAGAATACCATAGGTATTTATTTGTGCATTGGTATACCGATGCATGTATTACCTATTGGTACTAGTAACTACCTACTCCCTAGGTTTATAAAAAATCATCATCATCATCATCATCATCATCAGCCTATCGCAGTCCACTGCTGCACGTAGGCCTCTCCAATTTCACGCCACTTAGTTCGATCTATGCCTTCTCGCACCCAGCTCCTGCCAACCGTCCTGCGCAAATCATCACTCCACCTGGCCTGTGAACGTCCTACACTACGTTTTCCGAGACGCGGTCTCCACTCAAGAGCTCGTTATGCCAACGGCTATCGGTTCTTCGGCAAATGTGGCCAGCCCACTGCCACTTCAGTTTGCTTATCCTGTGAGCTATGTCGATGACCCTGGTTCTTTGTCGGATCACCTCGTTTTTGATGCGATCCCTTAGAGAAACGGCGAGCATAGCCCTCTCCATAGCACGCTGAGCGACTTTGAACTTATGGACCAGTCGAACCGTAAGTGTCCACGTTTTTACTCCGTATGTCATTACGGGTAGGATGCACGCATTGAAGGCTTTCGTCTTTAGGCACTGTGGGATCGATGATGAGAAGACCTGACGAAGTTTATAAACAAGTATAGAGCAAAAGTTTCTCTCTTGATTGTTCAATACCTTATTTTATTAGGCGTCGGAACGAATTGATTGTAACCAGACCAGGTTTTTGTAAGAGAGTGCTTGTTATGAAAATATAAACTGAATTTTAATATACGTCTATCAAAATTTATACCATATATATACAAAGGGAATACTAAATAGTTTAGTGGAAAGTGTACCTTGTGTGGGTTAATTCTGTTTCACAAAATATTTTGCCTAAATGAGTATCGAGTATCATAAAAATTATGATATAATTATTTAGAAGATTTCTAGAAAAGCTGTAGGTAATTTACAATACATTTTAAACGAACACTAATAAGCGAATAATTTTTGTCTATCAATCTATCCAAGATTTACAGAACTTTTCAAATCTACTGCCATCAAAAATTTCTTATGCAATAATAAGTTTTTAATGTAACTGTATGTATCACCTTTAAACACTGTACCATTTTTAATGTTCCAAAATATTAGGTATACATAGATGATTGAATATCTTGAGCTAAGTCGGCAGTACCGCAGTTAGATTTATTATCGTCACGCATGACTGAGTTCCGTAGCCATTTCTCTCAGGGGTCTATTTTGCAACATGACCGAACATAATATTCACTGTACCTAAGTACAAATTATGCTTTTAAAAACACGCAGTGCATGAATATTTGTCATATTATTCAATATAGAATCGAGAACGTTTTGGCCAAGCCTACTACAATCTTTATAACTTTCAATGAGTTAAAAAATTCGTTATCCGTTACAATAGTTTTATTCAAAAACATCACCAAATTAACAGCCTATTCATAGCTGGGCACGGGCCTCTCCTTAAAAAAAAAGGTTTTTACCAACAAAAAACATGATCAAAGCAGTTTTTTTTAGAAGACGACTCCCGCATTAGGAACATACGTCCTGTGTCGCGAAGGAGCTATTTTGGGACATTCCCATCGTTAAAATCGGCTAATCTAGATGATCTTCCTGGAGTAATTCACTTGTCGACTTATTTGAACTTTATTTCGCCGTATGACAGTTTTTTCCTCATTCTAAAGTTTTGTGTATACGCACGGAAATAAAAACAGCTGAAGCTTTAAAATATACATTTAAGTTTCTGAAGATATCAAGACAGACGGATGACTTGCATGACTATGCCGCATGTGTATCCGTACACCACGCTGAAGTGATTTCTTTAGTCATAACAGCCTAGGACTACGTATCTTCATTTAGGACAGTTATGAAGTACTAGTTGTTGCCCGCAGCTCCACCCGCGTATACAATCGCAGCAAATAGTAGCTTATGTATGATTCTGATGTATAAGCTATAGTACTGTAAAGTTTCATCCAAACCCTTTGTGTAGTTTTTACGTGAAAGAGTAACAAACATCCATCCATATTTACAACTTTCGCGTTCATAATATTATTAGGATTAGTAGGATAGTTGTAATGATTTTTTATAATATCTTTTTAAGGTATCAAAAGAGGTTCCTCAGAAAGAGCGCGTATGTGGAACAAATCGAAACTATTTTTGTATCCGTAGTTACTACATAAAAGGATATATCATGAATGGATTTATTTTGTGCCTTAAAACTATACTTCACAGTTCCTTTTACAAAAAATTATGTCAATCTTCGTTTTATTGTCATATGATTGACGTCTTGACTTTCGTTGTCAACTTTATAATCATATAATACGAACAAAGTTTGCTGCCGCTTTTTGCCTTCGTAGGGATTTTCAGAAATTTCTACTTACCGGAATTCCGTGATTTAAATTTCATTTGTTTAACTTGTACGTCGGTCTATAAGTCAGTCAATCAAAACAAAGAATAGCTTTATAGAGGAGCGATAGAGACATTTTTTTGCTAAACTAGCTGACCCGGCTAACGTTGTTTTGTCGCAAATTACTTTTTTTTATCAAAAAATAAATATTTAGGCGTGGGTTACCCTTATTATTTAGGAGTATGAAAAATAGATGTTGGCAGACTCTCAGTGCTACCCGATATGCACACAAAATTTCATAAAAATCAGTCCAGTCGTTTCGGAGGAGTTTGGTAACAAACACCGCGACACGAGAATTTTATATATAATAAATAAACGCCACAATTCAGACATTCCTTAAGCTAAAAAATCAAAACGTGTTCAAAATTTAATCTTAAATTTAAAAATAATTTTCTGTTATTTCTTATAAAAGTAAGTATATTTTAACTCGAGTTCAGAAGATTATCCAGTAACAGGCAAATCTAAACAAGTGCCTATTTTAATAGGTGCTTGTTGGAAAATTAAAATTTTACACGGTTGAATAGTCTAACACCGTCCAATGCCTGCCCATAATAAAGTATAAATACCTCTTGTTTTCGTATCGATAATAAAATAGAGTAGGTTAAACTTATCCGCAGGATTGGAGCATGTAGAGATTGCATGTTCTTTTTTTGTAATGGGAAAATGCTGCATTTTAAATTTAGTATCTAGTAGTATATATGTATTCATATTAGTTGTCTAGTACCCATAATACAAGCTCTGCTTAGTTTGGGACTAGATGGCGTTGTGTGTTAGATGTCCGAAATATTAATTTAATATCTAAATATAATTTATATACTCTCATGATATCTCTTAGACTGACTTGTTGTTGGTCTACTGGTTACTGACTTCGTGAGTTCGCTACTCCGACTCAAAATGCTAAAAAATTTCTGTACCTGGATGAAGTCCGTTAATAATATTTAAGCATGTTCATTGGTGGTGTGGTTATCATAGCACAGGTTCTGCTCAGTTTGGAATCCGAGTAATTGAAATTGTATCAAAGAAAAATAGTTGATAAAAAAAAATGAGAATCGGAATACTCTAAATAACATATTTTTTCCATTCTCTTTAATTAAGTTTTTTTTAAATTTATGATAACATTGTTAATCATTTTAATATCCAATACAAAAATTAAACACTATTTAGTAGTACCACATACCGAAATGGTTAAATTCCAATGCTAACAAGGACCCAAACTGTATAAATATTGGCTCTGCAAAAGATATTTATTCTGTATATACGTTTATTATCTCAATCATCTCATTACTTCTGATAGAAATACTTACAAACATTTTCCAATATATCTGAAGCAGGGATAAGGTTTAGCTTTTATTACGTTCATGTTCCTATCAGTCGGTATCTTTTTCTATTATCTGTTACAGAAGCGAGTAAGGGTAGATTCATTGCTTGTGCTGATTCTACGCTAAATAGATTGTAAAATTGCAAGCTCAACTTATTGAGCTTATGTAAATTTAGTTTAGTGCTTATATTTCTGAATATTTCACAAAGGTATTATGGAAGCATTTAATATTTTGTACTTTTTAATACTAAAAAGTACAAAATATTAAATGCTTCCATATTCTATATGCATATATACTTACAAAACGAATCTGATATTTTTATTTATTAATACAATCTAATGTTTTTTTTATTATTTAATAACACACACAGACACAGACATATTGTAATGTTTGATTTTGATCTATTTTAAAATAGTATTTCCGAATTTCAAGTGTCATCTCTCATCATGATGGTCTCTTGAGATAGAAAAATACCCATTTTATATTTGCCTTACATATAATGATTTAGTCTAAAATACCAAGTTTATCTTTATCATTTATTACTATTGTACTTAATTTTCTTGAGCTTAATTTCTTTTAAATGAGACGCCCAACTTATTCTCTTACCCAAATTCTCAAACAAAAGAATATTTGTAAGAGAAGAAATTACTGTTGATTAGTTAATGTTTATATAATTTAACAGTCCTACAAATTACGTGGTATTATATCCGGCTCCTACGCTCAGAAATTGTTAGTACCACAAGTGAGAAAAATATATTATATGACGTATCAGTGTGTTGCCTATCCAAATGAAACAAGGTCCTACAAGACAGGTGTGTATAGTTAACCTAATAAGTGTCATTTTCATTTTTAATATACAACTTTTCAGCGTAGGACAGACAACATACTAACCTACTATTGAATGACCTGGGATCCTGGACTATTTATATTTTTAAATAGTTCAATCTCAATAAAAGCAGTTTGATTTATCATGTTTTACAGAAAAACTAAGATAATAAACAACTTTTCTTCATATTAAATAACTGAAGTCACAAAAATAAGGACAGGTATCACTTCATATAAAACTCTTTCTTAAAAACACATATTTCAATAATTTTGGGCCCAGACACACATATTTCAATAATTTTCCAAAAGTTTGAGAGCATAAAACAAATGCTAACGCCTGTTGCGCAATTCACGTCAGTCAATTCCACTTAATTAAAGTCGGAGTGCTTGCTAAGTAAGCGATTCCTGTGTTCGTTAGCAGTCCACTTCAAACTTAACATTGAAATCACAGTCACTTCGGAATTATATATTTTGGTATGAATTTTTGTCTTTTTTTGAGATCTACAAACACTTAATGTTAAAAGCAATTAAGAGTTGGTGTCATAATAATATTAGTCGAGCTTATAATATTTATCAATATGCTCGCGGTATATTTAATTACAAACACACTCTATAAAATAAATATTTTTGCTTATCCCTCTAGTGCATACTGCTTCATAGGACTAGATTCGAAATAAATTAGTATTGTACGCTACGAAAGCCGTAGCATTTTTAATTACTTAATTTAAAGCTTCAAGGATTCAGATTTCGTAGCTAATGAACTTAGTGGCTTATTTAAGTGTAACTATTCGTGAGTTAAAGAGCGATAAGCTTTATTTCTCTCTTCGTTCTTACCTAAATTAACGATAGAATATTAAATTTATGATATGAGAAGTAAATTATTCTAAAAAGAAAAAATCCACCACGAGAAAATTATATACTTAAAATTATAGTCATTTAAAACCATGTTTCATGAGAGAAAAATTCTTAGAGAAGTTTATGAATAAACCTACAGAATAAAGTTTTTATAAGCTCTAATTTAAAATAAACAATTTATAAATTCTAATAGCAGTGCTAAATTGAAATAAACAATATGATTTTTTAACATTTAACAATTGTATTTTCTATTGAAATTGAACTAAGACACAAAATCGCATCCAGTATCATCTAATACGTCCTTGTTGAAACTGAAAGTATTCCATTGCCTAAAGAATCCTTCGAACGACGTATGTCACCAGTCTTAATTCTCTTATCATTGAAAACATATCCATAAATAAAGATCAGCAAGGAGTGAATGGAACAAATATTTGGCAAACAAAAAGTCACAGTTCATAAATTTGAACATTTTATGATAAAGGCAATAAGCTTTTATTTTCTTATTCCTCCTATATACCACTGTGAATTGGTTAATAAAGTATAGATGCGGTCACCCAAGCGATGTAAATGTACTTATTATACGACCTCCTTTGTCTTGTACAAGTACTCATAATCTGTGTTTACTACCCGTATCGCTCGCATTTATACAAGCAATAATTGTTTTTATTGGACGAATTTCACTGCAACAGAGTCCTAATTTCTCGCGAATACGACCCACTGAATCGTTTAACTGTATCTGTATTGGTTTTCCGATATGGTATTAAAATGATATCTGACACAGTTACAAAAATGATCGACAGCAGAATATTCGCAATGTATTGGACAGTTTATTTTGAAATTTATTGTTTTATATAACTATTTACTGCAATAGTTAGTTAAGGAAAATGGTTTAGCAATGCCAATTTTTTAACGTCATCATATCCTCACTAGTCACGAATCTTTATTTATATAAATCTTCTGTGTGTATGTGACTAAACTAAACCTAAACGGCTGAACCGATTTTAATGAAATTTTTGTGTCTTTGCCCGAGGATTCTAAAATGGCTTGGATTAGAAAAAAGAAAATTGGCAGTCATAAAGACTCTCGGTAGAAGTGAAAACTTAGAACCAAACAGTGCTCAACATGGCCAAAGAAGTTTTGTGACGTCATCATATCAGTGACGCGGTGACGCGAACTCATAAGATTACATTGTAACAGAATTTGCACAACGCGACTAAACGTTTTATTTCAACAAGAAAAAATATTTTCAAAATAGAGATTGATTCGACCAGCGGCGTTACCTGCAGGCGACGTTGTACCGCGGGACTTATCTAGTGTGTATATATTTTAAATTATGTAATATGTGGTATAATTATAAGTATATATATACTTATTACTAAACTAGTCAATAGAGTATGTTTTCCAAATTAAAGAAAAGCATGACTATGTGTGGTTGGAGGTTGCTTGAACACAATACTTCTTTATGTTATGGCGCTTAATAAACTACAAATATATACTGGTATGCTAAAGTAGCCTTATAAGGCTAAAAAGTAACAAAAGAAATTTTACTTACTTTTTATGACAAGCACTATCAGGAGTTATTTCGAACATTGCTGTTGAACTTACCATATTAAATAAACGAAATGATTTCGACAAAGGCTTTGATTCATTTTATCATGCAATGTACAGATCTAAATACTTCTGCAAATAACTCTGCAGTGAACCAAATTACAGAAGTGTACCGAAA
The DNA here is from genome assembly GCA_003709505.1 of Hyphantria cunea. Lineage (NCBI taxonomy): Eukaryota > Metazoa > Arthropoda > Insecta > Lepidoptera > Erebidae > Hyphantria > Hyphantria cunea. The sequence goes on from PKRV01000116.1 coordinate 3,422,786, forward strand.
ATATAACAGTCGAAACCAAGGTTTTTCCACCAAAATTGCTATTGTAGCCTTGGCCTATCGTGTTACGGATATTACGTGCATGTGTTGACAGGCAAATGAAATTGTAGATCCTAGAGGACTTTTGACACAATCCGATTGTATAAACATGCATCTTGTCTAGTGGTGTGATTTACATATAGAAACTCATTTCTGTATAATACCTACTGATATACAAGGTATCAATCCGGAAGTAAAGATTTGGAGAGTAATCGTTATCATCATCGCATCACTGCTGGACATAGGCCTCTCCAATTACTCCACTTAATTTGAACCTCGGGTTCTCATATCCAGCTCCTGACAGCCGACTTGCGCAAGTTATCACTCTACCTGGCCTGTAGACGTGCTACACTACATTTGCCGAGACGCGGTCTCCCATCAAGAACCCGTTTACCCCATATAGTTACAGGTCCTACGGCAAATATGGCCAACACACTGCCATGTCAGCTTGCTAATCCTGTGGGCCATGTCGATGACCTTGGTTCTTTACCGGTTCTCCTCGTTTCTGATGCGAACCCTTAGAGTAACGCCAAGCATAGCCCTCTCTGAAGCACGCCAACTGACTTTGCACCTATGGGCCAGCCGTATCGTAAGTGTCAAAGTTTCGGCTCCGTATGTCATTACGGGTAGGACTCACTCATTGAAGTTTAGTCACTTTCACTTTCATCTTTAGGCACTGTGAGATTGACGGTGAGAAGACGATGAAGCTACTGAAACGCTGCCTAACCTAGCTGGAAACCGATTTTTTACAAATATTTTGTGCATAATTTTTAATTTGCTACAGAGGCAATGTAATGGACCATCATTTTCTTATCGTTTCATCGCAATATTTTATACGTACAACGAAAATTGCTCCCTAGATATAGAGCTTTGGCTGTGATGTTTTCCTCTGGCGAAAAGCGAGCGATAAATGTTTGTGCATAAATTTCAGAAGCTCGTCGAGGCTCAGTATCCTGTTTACGAGCCGCCCCACGTGAGCCTTCTACGTTTACATTACACACCATATACCGTAATATTTAATTCGTCATAGTCCATTTGTTTTAAATGATCCAAAATTCTTTGACCCCATCTATTTTTTTAGTATAAAGCTACTGAAGTAGGCGAATGGCCCAAATGTAATTGCTTATTTAATTAATGAACAGGGTTCCTGCTGTCATGAAATATTCACAGTAGCTTTTTTTCGTTTTGCGTTAGTGGATACAGTACAATTAGCCAGTAGTTGACCTTATGTGTATTTAAAATTGTTGGTTTAAACACGAGTACCATTTCTAATTAAACCAATTAGTAACTATATAAAAAGCTCAAATCTCATAGAAATTCTAGGTATGACGGTAAATTATAAGACTCTAATATCTTATTTTAATTTTTACGCTATTCCTTTCTGCAAATATATTCATCTAGCGGTTGGAAAATACATTTTTGGAACAAAGAACTCCTTTGTCGAAGTTTGTTGCCCGGCTTTTATAAATACTTATAGACATATTCATCGTAAGAATTAGGATTTTTTTCAAAGCGGAAGTTCTCGAGAACAAATTTTTTTTGCGAGAAGAAAAAAGTGAACTCGAGAAATAATCTCTTGATTGACAAAAGCTACTTACATACTAAAATATTATTAAATATTTATTATTTATTAAAGAGCAGTCTTTAATTAAAATAAACATGTGCTTATTAATATTATACCATTCACGAATTATAATCTAATAAATACTTGCTCCATGCCAAAATAATTTTCCTTTTTAGCTTTACACGACAAATACCACACGGAGACTATCTACCATTGTGCTATCGATTACGCGGCTATTAATTGCTTCTATCTAAGCAAAGTGTTGATTATATTAAAACTTTATTTTTTTTTTATTACAAAATGTAAAATACTATTAAGATACATACCAAATGTAAACAAATGATGGTACAAAGAATGTTAAGAAAATATAAGAAGAAAATTTACTATAACATGTATGAACTAAAAATTTTGTACTTAATGTTAGGTAAATAAAAAAAAAAATAATTCACATGTAATATTAATTCATCATCAGCCCGTTGCAGTCCCCTACTAGGCATGGGCCTCTCCAATTGCACGCCACCTAGTTCAATCATCGGCTTCTCGCATCCAACTCCTACCAGACGTCTAGCGCCAATCATCACTCCACCTGGCCTGTTGACGTCCTACACTACGTTAAACGAGACGGAGTCTCCACTTGTGATGGTGCCTCTTTGCACCGTCCAACCCAGCTGGTTTCTTCTGATCACTTCGTTTTCTAAGTTGTTTCTACCAAACTGTAAAGTCTGCCCGAGGTATACGTAGTAATATATAGTGAACAACTTCGAAAAAAGTGCCGTGTAACGCAACGGGTTCCGGTAGTACATGTTCATTAAACATGACTAACTAACAGGCTGATTAACTTAATCTTCGGTCTTATGTATAATCTGCCGCACTGGGTAGATGTGGTCTATGGTGCCATATCCGCTCCGAAACCCAGCTTGCTCCGGTGGTTTGAACTCGTCGACTCTTCGCGCGAGACGGTTCGTGATGACTCTTAACAACAGCTTGTGTACGTGACTTGGAAGAGCAATGGCCCGATAGTTCTTCAACATGGTTTTATTACCCTTTTTGAAGAACAAAACGACCACACTCTACGCCTCTTTAGTGCTCCCGATGAACAGAACACCGTTGAAAACCTTATGAAGATCCCTAGTACGAGTTTACCTCCAGCCTTTAACTGCTCTGTAGTAACCCTTTTCCTTTTTTCAGCTGTCCAAGAGCCATCTCGATTTAATCAATGTTCTTTCCGACAGATCCTCATGACTTACTAAGCAAATTATTCAGATTCTCTAATACCTATTTTAGGATTGTTGTGGAATATTTGAGATAATAATTATAATCGGTCCCGAGGAGTCATAGTCGAATTCTTGGTACTCCTGAAAAAAATAAAATAAACATATTCATTTGTAAATAAAAATGTCCTCTCTCCTCTCCTCCTGAAATAAAAAGATAAAACCTGGAATAATAAAATATAATCTATTGTATTTAAATATTTAATTTATTGTACTTCATTATTCGTAAAGAGAATTACGTAATATTTAATGTATATTTTAAACATTAACGAAAGAAATGTAAGCCGTTATACTTATATAATAAATACGTTACTAATAATATAATATTAAATATAATAATACTTTGTCTATAAAATCAATGCATAATACATTATGTCCATACTAATATTATAACTGTGAAAGTAATTCTGTCCGTCTGTCCATTGCGCTTTTACGGTTAAACCACTGTACTGATTTCATTAAAATCATGCATGCAGATACTTTGATTCCTGAGGCCTACCTCATCGCCGCCGTCCTTACAAAGGCTCCTTTTTTTACACAATTACCGGCATAAACGCGCAGCCGCGGGCAAAAGCGAATATAATATAATTTATGCCATATTTGTAAGTTATATAATTAATTAATTAATTTTGTTTTGGAAAAACTATCATATAAAAAAGAATATGGTTAGTTTGATACACCAAGCCAATACAATTTCAGGAATTGCAACATAATAAATTAACGTGTCATGTGTGTAACGTGTGTGTACTAGGGTATTTAAAATTTATAGAATGAAATATTTAATTTTATTGTGGTTTGATTATTCGTTTCTTATACATAGGTTTCTCTGGAAGTACCAATTGGCATTCATTCCGCTTTGATCGTGGGAGAGCCACGCTTTGACACGATTGGTGTGAAACAGCGCTTGCACTGTGTTTCACCGAATGAGTGTGAATACCGGAGGCCCATACCCCATCTCCTCCCCTTATTCCCTCTCCCCATCTCCGAAACGCTCTTGTGACGCCTCTGGTGTTATGGGTGTCCATGGGCGGCGGTAATCGCTTAACATCAGGTGATACGTCTTTTCGTTTGATCCTTATTCCATAAAAAAATATCATATTATAAGTGACTGTACTGTGTGAAGTGCGCATTGATGAAAACTGAATTGATGAAAATAACGATACAGCATTTTGGAGCCATAGTGATCTTAACGCATCTTGTATACTGGTCAAAACTAAGTTAGTTCCTTGTTGTAAGTTTTAAAGAATCATTTAAATCATCATCGTCATCAGCCTATCGCAGTCACTGCCTAGACATAGGCCTCTCCAATTGTATGCCACTTAGTTCGATCCGTCGAGTATCATTTAAATAATATCCTACAATGTCTACATCACAAGTTACAAGTTATATGATCCTATACACACAATAACCTAAAAAAAGTAAAAAAAACCAAAAACCTCCAGGTATCCACAAACTCGCAGTATCTCAACTCAAGCAGGCACTTTCTCTAAAACACTGCTCTTGAGTAAAAGTTAATCAAACGTGAATTTCACTTACTGGCCAGAGGTCGTTCGTTTTGAAGGACCATTACATTGGCGATGGAGTGACCCATCAATTTAGCCTCACGCCCACCGCACGCGGTCACTGCGAGTGTACCCGACATGTGAAACGTTTTATTACGGTCCAGGAAAAACTGTTACAATAACGCAACTTCAGAATACTTTAGTGGGAGTAAGAAACAGCTGGAACACTGTAATACGCGTCACTTTTTTGATGGATACTCAAATTATTCAAGTAAGGACGGATATTAAACTTGTAAGCCGGCAAGATTAGGGGTTATATTAGAAATGATGTGACTTGTATGTTGTGTGTCAGAAGTTCAATTTACATAACGGACTAATGGCCTGAATTAGTTAGGCTTTAATTGATTTTAAATTTTAAAGAGGTATTAAATCAATATTGAAGGATAGTTTGTTACGAGACTTTATAAGCATAGCTTATTAATGGATCTAAATCCTGTATTGACATATCTTAGTTCACAGACTGGGCGAAGTGAAAATTTGCACAAAATAACTGGTAGGAGCTGGATGCGTAAAACTGAAGATCCGACTAAACGGAGTGAAATTGGATGTCCAGCAGTGAACTACGATAGGCTGATGATGAAAATGATGAATCTTTTAGCTATAGGATAGTATCAATGATAATTGAAAACATTTAATGTGATCATTACCCTAAGAGTTTTGATTTACAATTTTTTTTCGTTTTTATTTCAAAAATACGAGTACTATATATAATATTATATATAATCAAAAATAAGGCTAGAAGTTTTTGTAGTAGTAGGTTTTGATGTCCAGACAAGAAGAACGTTCATTGTATTAATTCTTGAGCAAGATATTTAATACAAATCTGATATCATTGCTTTTGAAAACACTCTAATCTTTTAATACACAAGTTTATGATCAACAACTTATGAAGGTGCCTCGGACGGAACAGTTTAATTTCCGTCGAACCGGTTCACAGTTTCAGGGCCAAGTGAGTGCTAAATCAGAAAAGTGAGTATAAAGTGACGCAAGTCTTTCAATTCGAAGCAAAATCAAAGGAACAATGGTATGCTATTTAATAAATGCCCTTGATTCAAATTTCGAACGGCAACAGATGGTGTGCGATCGCCGACGTTTAGAGCTTGAATAATTTCCGTCACAATACTCCCCCCTTCCATTATCCCCTCTAATAATTCCATTCTTTACGTTCCACAAAAGTGCTGTCACAAATAAATTGAAAAGTCGACGAGGGAGTTTCTATTCAGCCCGACGATTTAAATGTTCGAACACGTAAATACACTTTATATATATACTATCAAACGAAACATTAAAATTGTCTTATTTTAAAAGTAATTTAACTTTTTCTAAAAATTATTGGTGTTACTAAACTCTTAATTTTCTATTTTCAAACTTTGGAGACAGTATAAATAATAAGTTAAACTTTGTAGAGTTATAGAGGACGTATAAGATTACAACAATATAGGATGTCATTCATTACAATAAAAAACAAACTTATGTTCGACAGATATCGACGGTCTCAAATAGAGCGATCTTCCGTTCAGAAATAGGTTACCAGAGAACCCAATCAAAATTCTGGGAAAAGCAATCAAGTACCGACAAGTCCGACAAAGCACTTTTCAATTGCTGTTGAATGATCCTTCCACTCGCACATACCAAAAACATATCTAAATGTTTAGCTGTTTCATCAAGGGCCTCACTTTTCCTCTTAAAATAAGTAATAATTATCTCAATATTAAATAATGTCAAAAGTTTATAGTCTTAAACTGTTGTCACTTGAATTTTACTCTTTTATACCATTGCATATTCAAATGTAAATAAAAACTGATTCTGACTCGATTCTTTTAACATTATGATTTATTTATTTTCACCAATATAAACAATTCATAATTTTTATTTTAAAACCTTTGTTATAGTAGTACTCAATTACTGAAAGTCCAACAAATTTTAATGTACAGTTAAAGACCATTAAAACCCAGTCGTATTTCTACTACGTCCAATCTGCTAATATTTCAAATTGTGTGACTTTCTCTCGCAATTTATTTAAAAAAACGCAAACATATAAGAATAAGTTTAGCTTACTCTTTTTTGAGTAATACTATTTTTATTTAAAACACTTATCCCAATAATCGTTAATTAAAACAAACCAATACTTAAACGGTAATTAACTTTTAAGAATTGCAAATTAAACTATCTAATACCAACACATATACTTGATACTTAGGCTGAAGTGTCAATTATGTTAATTTCAAATTTAACAAATAAATTGAAATTATAAAGTCCATATTACATCCAATTCAATATTCCTACTAATAATAACATTACAAGTTTCTTCAATTAATATTTAAAACACGGTACCTCTGCAGCAAATTGGAACAATATAATTGACAGTACAATACTTATCTAATAACAGTTAACGATTGTACCCAAGATGGCTTCAGTGTTCAGAAGACCAACAGTATATGTATACCTATACGCCTATACAGACCTCCACGATCGTTGCGAACTACTGCAGTTTTATTAAAAAACGAAGGCCCTTCGCCCTACCGATTTTCCCTACTTTAATTTACCTTCTTCCTTTGTCCGATACGAGGATAATGGGATGGAATGTGTCCAGAGGAGAGTTGGCATCAGCAGGCAGCCGGTCATAAAATAAATCAACCGAAACCCTTTCCAATGTTACACTTTACAATAAAATCGTAGGTAATTTATTCAACATAATATTTCCTACTTGGTGACGATATCTTAATACATCACAGTTAATCCAACCGGTTGTTAACATCTATTAATTATTTCCTCAGTCCAATATATTCGCTGTGGTCTACACACTTGCTAATTATGTTAGATAATGAATCATTATGTACTATCATACATGTTGATATCCTTATTATGATGTAAATATTATGAGTATCTATAAGACAATAAGGTCTTACACTAACTTAAATATAATGTGATGTTGTACAATTTTAAAATGGGAGCTTTCGATTCCCATCCTATTCAAATAATTGTGGGAAAAGCACAAATATATATTTTTTCTGTTTATAATGAATATACGTACGTATATTTTAGCAGTCTGGTTACTATAGTGTAGGCATGCAGATGACATTGTGTGAGTTGTGTCAAAGTATTATAATTATTATTGAATTACCAAAAGTACAAGAAAATATAAAAGCACAACCTATCAACTTATCAGATTCTGATAAGAACCTGATATTTAATCTAAAATCATGAGCATTTTAATTAAAAAAAAAGTCGCATAGATGTAATTTAATTATTAAGATACTTTACCTCTTTCTTCAATAACAACAACGTGTGCGTACCTAAAAATAGGACGATACAATACACCACTGGTCGCACCCTTGTTAGGAAAGCGGCAAATGCCCCATGACAAGGGTCCGAGGCACCAAAGGAGCCTAATAAACAGTTGTACGGAACAGCTATTATTAATCATACAGGCCACTTAATACGTTGTGTCCAAACCTTACCTGGAATTTAATATTTTTCTTGTTTATCTACCCTAGGGATGAATTAGATTAAAACATGCGTTATCTGAAACTGGAAACAAATCGACTGATATATTTCTCTGCTATGGTTTAAAATATTCAGTTAGAACTCCATATTTATTAAAATACTTTATTGTTCTTGTAGAATAATTTTATTAAAAATTTCCACTTTCCAGGTAGATAAACGTAATTTTTTTTATTGTGAAAATTTATAAATCACGGCCCTTAAGATACCATAACTTAAGAACTTGTTAGCAAAACTTCATCATGGTTACCATCTAGTGAACCAACTAACAAACCCATCTATAATATTAGGTAGGATTTCAATTCCAATAAGATAATAAAAAAGTAAACCATAAATTAAGCCTGAAGGGTAGCACGCGTGACTTTTGATCCAAAAACTAATTTGCTCCTTATTTTAAAGTGTTTGCACATACCATGCATTGAATCTTAAAGTTGTTGCTAATACTTTTACCGCAGGAAAACTATGTTTGGTCAGAAATTGCCCAACTCTATAGAGGTATTACCGGCTTTGTCAACAGCCTTAATAACACACTGCGGGATATAGATTTATTTCTAGATAATAGGTTAGAATATACCGTGGGAGAGCCACGCTTCGGCATGAATGGGCCGGCTCGACCGGAGTGGTACCACGGCCTCACAGAAAACCGGTGTGAAACAGCGCTTACGCTGTGTTTCATCGAGTGAGTGAGGATACCGGAGGCCCATACCCCAATCCAACGCCCCCTCACCATCCCCTTTCCCCCCAGGCCGCCATAGTGTGGGTCACCATGCTGCATTGTTCTTTTTCGCATTGAGGATGGTGACCACCACTCTTGGATTCTGCTCATGCTTTCCATCAGGCAGGGCAGAGTCATTTTGGCAGCTTAAATATATAAAAAAAAAAGTACTAAGGATTTTACTTTTTTTTCGAGTGCTAACATCGGAGCCCCTTTCTTCGTCCTAATTTCTGAGGATGAAGAAACTCAAAAAGCGACAATGCACTTGTAAGGGGCTTACGCGCTATGGTGGTTACGGGCGGTGGTAGTGCCTTCTACCACATGAAAGTTAAAAGCTAGTGAGTATTTGCAGGAGATTGAACTTGACTGCGCGGTTATCCTAGTGACATAATCGGACGCCATACCGCTTTCTACTGCGTCAAGTGTTGTGGGTTCATATTCCATACGGGACATCAGTCTGTGTGATCCCCAATTACTAAGAACTTGTTGACCCGCACACTTTTTCCTTATTTTTCTGCATTTAAAGTTTTCTTGGATATCCAAAAATGTTTGTAGAATATCTATCAAATCGTTCCAGCTATTTTCAAGTGCTAGTAAGACAAACAAACCTTTCTGTATTCTATTGTTACTATATATCTTTATAGAGACTCGCCAAATTTAAAACTGAAATGAAATTCAGTTCTCACGTCAATCCTTCCAGCCTCGTTTCACAGTAGATTCACTCCATACATCACTTTGTTAGTTATCTGTTTAGCCAGTTGACATTGATGAATGTTTCAACGAACAAACGGTGGTCCGTTATACTCGCGGTACCCTAGCTTAGGGTTCCATCGATGCTCTAATATAAGAGAACCTTACTTATATGGAAACAATGAGCTAAAAATATATCTCGTGTTGGATTAGTGAGTTAAACGGGAAAGCTAGTGAAAGTTTTGTTTGATTCTGGATTTGTTTTTACTTATTTGTAATTAATAGTTGATTAAACTGTACATAGATATATTAAACGTTCACATTTTGGTAACTATAATTTTAGTTAGGCTCACACAATTTTTTCATCTGACATAATAATGATTATAATTTTGAGCTCAATGTAAAAACAAAACTTGGTAAGTTGCAAAGATAATAAAGATAATGAATACGTAAAAGATTTCACTTATATGGATGAATAGAGAAGTGTAAGGTCCAGTAAGTTAGGTAGCACACCACTAATAGGAACCGTCAATGTTCCAAAAATCCAAATACGTAGCAATAAGTTTACAAATCTTGCCTAAGATATTTCACGTATTTATCTTACATGACCGTGACAGGTAAAGTCGTCGACATTGCAAAAGTAAAGGTTGAATTTCCCTTGTAAATGGTGACCTCAGCTGACCTCACATACTTCGCTAGACAAGTAACATTTTCGCACACGCAAACTTTGTAGAACCCAAACTAGTAAGTCACCGTCAGTACAGCTTTCGCTATAATCGCTCAATTGGCCACATTCTCATATATCACACACCGCTGAGAACAGTGAAGGTGAGCTGAAGTTTATTTTTTTATATGTTGTGTTAAAGAGCTCTTTCGTAGTTATATCTCAGGAATTTGTGCACGAGTTCACATATTTATTGTGTGAATTTGCGAATAGGAAAATTTTTCGTAACTGGAACAACAATATACAATTACAAGGTATAGGCATGCATAGGCGTTTCAGTTTATTAAGCACCTACATCTTGCCAAATATAATTATTTTAGCACCATTACGTAATAAGGCCAAGCCTATTCCCTTCAATAAGGTACTTTATACTTTCTAACTAAACTGCCTTTTGTTAAATCTAGCTTTTTGACCGTTTAAAATATATCGTCAAACCTATAATTTACATTAAAAAAAACCTTAACATCTCTATATAAATAATCATCTTTAGAGAATCTAAAATGAAGTAAATAAAGTGGGTAGAGGCAATTCAAAAATTTCAATATTGAAAAGACATATGGTGTCTAGATATTTTTAAATAACAATTATTTGTTCTAATTTCTCAACTTTATTTTATTATTTTAGTTAATTTCAATAGTAATATGTAGTACAAGATTAATTGAATATATTTTCATAATACAAGAACCTCGAAAGTTTCTAAAGAACGAACTTTTGGTGGCAGTACACGTAGTTTTCTACAAACTACGTATACTACGTACACGTTCTATATATATATACGTATACGTTCTTTTAGTTACACTACAAGTGTTTTGCTCGACACTATACTCCGCACTCGTGAGTTCAATATTCGACTTTTGTCTTGAATAATCGATTATCGACTATTCAAACACTTGTTAGGTATTCATCCATTCTAATATTAAAAATTGTATACTCCGCACTTGTAAGTTCAATATTCGACTTCTGTCTTGAGTAATTGATTATTGAGTATTCAAAAATTTTGTTGGGTATTCATCCATTCTAATATTAAACATTCTAAAATAACTCTGTCTGTCTGTTTTGCTTTCACGAAAAAATAGCATCACTGATTACAATGAAATTTGTTAAGGAGATACTTTGAAACTTGTGGAAGGACATAGGCTACTTTTTACCGCGATAACTGACGTAGAAGTGACCGGAGCCGCGAGAAAAGTGTAGTTTTTTTCATATAATAAAACAGAAAAACATAAAATAAATTCTATTAATAATCTTTTCACATAATATATTTGTAGCACTCATCATCCTTTCAGCATATTCATATTGTTTACACGCTCGCTCGCTTGTATAAAGACGTTTATGAATCTTTAGTATATTCTAGTTAGAGACATGAACGAATAAATTTCATTACAATCTTCTTGAAAGATTAACTCAAACAAAAGTATAAATCGAAAATACAGAAGCTGTTTCATTTGACGACATGTGTTATGATTTTTTCTCATTATAGTAAATGCTGTGTTTTAAGCTGTTGTATATAATATTGTTCATGATAAAATTTAATAAGGTACTTAAGATTTGTTTTGAGTGTTTGTTACCTATGTTGTGTATAGTAATCTCTGGGTTTTCAATCTTGTGGAGATAAGGTTTTGAACGTTGTGGAGATGTGTTTTTTTATTTAAATTTTAATTAGCACAAACCTCGCTATAATATTTCTACCTGCCAAGTTAAAATTATTCTAAATGTTTTTTCTATTTAAAATTTATTGCTAACAATAGTTAAATCTTAGTCTAAAAACTGTTTTAAACAGTTTATCTGTGGACTCAACTGAGCCTCTAAATGCAGTATGCTTGTACACAACATAGTACACATCACACCCATGCATTATATGCATGCATATTTACAGTTCCATGCACTATACACAGTCACATTTACATATATACGCACAATTGTGATATATAGATAATATCCAAAATAAAACTTGTTTGTGGGTATATGTTTAAATTTTATTTGGCTTAACTTAACTCCAATATCGTCAAGCACCCTTTATTTCCGTTCGCCTCGTTTTTCTTAGAACTGAACTTGTTATAAATAGGACTAACATATTGGTACATCATTAACAACAATCTTAAATAGTTCATTGCTGGGTATAGTAATTTATTTAGAGAGGAGGTTTTCGCCCACTTCACCACGATGAACAGACGGATTAGTTTTGGGTTTGGGTCAAGTAATATTTCTCTTTGCAGTTCTGTTATTCTACTTAGTCTGCTCCCTTGTTCTCATTTTACGGCTTCTAAGACTCCAAAGTAATAAGTGGAAATGGTGACAGTTTAGTTTTAATCCATCCGTAATAGGTCGGCACATAGGTAAAGGGAAAAGTTAGTATGAATGTACATAAAAATACATATTACCGAATAAAGAAGCTTTATCAATTATTGTAGTCGGTTAAAAATGACTATCTGTCTTTGAAACAGCCGCATATCTAAGCAAAAATATTATGTTATGTGCTTTTAGTATTCCCTCGTTCTTTTGTGACGAGAGCCTTGAAAAAGCCATTTGGATCAAGAATATTTTGGATAATAAAAGAATCGCCCACTCAATTTTAACGAATACATCGTACAATGCCACCGTTGAAGTTGAATTGTAAAGAACACTCGAGATATGTAAAGCCGACATTGAGCAAATTGGACTCTCATCTACCACAAATTGAATTTGATTAGATGCGATAAAAGCGGAAATGTTCATTATTATATTTTATCCAAGGTGACATTGAAAAATCGCTTTATTGTGTAATGTACCTCTTAACGTATATTCGACAAGAATTCTGAATTTAGAAGGAATGTTGTTATAATGGGCAATGTAAAAATTAAGTTTAATTTTTTATCTGTGGAACACTAGTACAACACTACCTGTTCGGCCAACTTGTCTTATGTGTGTTAATATTCTGCACGTCCAGTGTAAAGTGTAATGCATTTTTTCCAATAAACTTTGCCCTAACAAGACATCCCGTGTTTTCTTGACATGCAATAATAACAAATATGTTCCAAATATGCATCTAGTACCAAAGTTGAATGAACTGCAAGTTTGTTCTAAAAAGCAAAGTTTATGGATTGTAATTCAATAGACAAAGCAAAGCAAATACTGTATTTTGTTATCAAATATTACTGTTGTTGTTTTTGTGTTTCAACAAAAAAATGTTTTGGATCTACTTAAATAAAATTATTTTCAATAACTTAAATCTAACAAGTACTAATATATTTTTAGTAGCTTTGAACACTTTGCGCATTTGACAATGTAATTTTTTGAGGCTTTGCACTTCTGAAATTCTACTCTTTTCACTATTTGCAATTTCTTTTGTCAGAAAAGAATTAAAACTGACATTTGCATAAGACATTTTCAAATATCGTTAGAGAACTTTTATTGAAATCCAGTGATTATGGGCGATCATCATAACTCATAACGGCTATTAAATCGAATCAATTTTGTACTAATCAATACATTTGGCTGCAGACTAATGAAAAAACATTCATAATCCTATCAATCACAGCATTTACAAATTAAATTTCCAATATGTTAGAAATTCTATGATTTATTGTTCCCAACTTGATTCGATTAAACAAGTTAAGCCATCTACTATATAAACAATCTATTTATGTGTAACTTTGAGCTTAGATTCTTAACGAAGTTATTATAAACTTGAAAATTAGTTGCGTACTTGTTAAAAGTAGAAGTAAATAGAAGTAGTAAATGATGTTTAAATTTGTCGAAGCTATAACTGTGTTATCATTCATACAAATAACATAAATTGACTTGAAGTGTTTGATGCAGGTGTATATAGTACTGTGGTAGAACGATAGACTAAACAGACGAATGAAGACACGTAAATATACACATAAATAAAAGTAAAGTTTTGAAGTGTGTTTTTAATATTACTTCCAGATACAGCCTGTTTTCAGACCTGTAGTAAAATTACAATTAATAAAACAAGTATATTGTTATAGTTATAGATAATATATATAGATAATAGTTATAAATTGGCAATGGTAAAATTACTTTTCGACTTCATCTACTTAATCTGATACATATATTATACACTATACTACTTACATGCATATATTTCAACTTATACTATAGAGATTTTTATGACACAACTAGGGTCCAAATTAGGATTAATTAATTACTTCTCCTTAAGTGTTTTATTACTGAATGGCTGAATAACCATAACGCTTCAGGTGACTTTGATTCTGGCCTCTTAATGCGACTGATTGATCTATATTGGAAAGTATTAATGAACAGGAAGCTTTCCTGCTATCAACTGATTAGATTCAGTTGTTGAGTACAGAAGAAAAGTACTTAGTTATCCTTTATAAGGTCAAGAAAATGAATCATAATTAATTTTTACAGTTCTCCGGTTTCAGTGTTTAAAAAATCTCCAATTCAGTGACTACGAACATAAGTGAATTATTGTTTCTAAATATTAGTGATGTAGTCAAAATTGAGTTCGTATCATGTTTTCATTTTTTAGTAGAAAGTACTGAGATAAGTTATTTTATTTCCTTCTTATGTATGTTCATGAGGCTTTTCTGGAATGCTCTATGTGAGATGGCAGCACTGTGGCGTTAGGTCTAACCACCTGTCAAAATAGATAATACATACACAATTTGTATTTTTAGAACATTCATATTCTCTAAAAAGTTACAAAACAAATATTGTTTTCTAAAATGCCACAGTGTAATGCAGTGCCTATGTGTGCAAATAAAACAGAAGGGCATAAGTTTTTTTCAGTACCGGTGACTTCCGCGCCTCTACTTTTGGACTCAATCTTTAGTTCGGTAACAATTCTTTAACCGCAATCCACAGTAAAAACAATAACACTTCCGAAGACGTAGACACGTACACTTTTGTCGTTTCTGTTAATCCAACTTGTAAAAGTGTCAATGGAGGGATAATAATAACATTATGTACTATATTCATACTTTTATTATTTTTAAACTTTATTGTGCATTTAATGTATCTATGTATGTATATATGTGTGTAGCTCCTTTAAGTGAGGTAGCACATTACTTGTGATTCAATCAATTCTTTTCGTTTTGTTTTTGTGAATTCCTAGTTATTAGATCCTTAAAAAATTAAATAAATAAACAAATATCCAGTGTATAATTGTGACTACTACTACTACTTTTAATACTATTATACTACTACTTCTTTTAATTTAATTAAATTAATTATGCTATTATTTTTATTGACGATGATTTCTTCCTAGCCTATTTCAGTCGCGGCGGCCAGTCTCAATAGAGACATTATAGTGCACAAATGTGAGCGCAAACACACGTGCACTTCCTGTTCCCTCACTCTCATAATCCGATGGGACGGTTATGCGACACCACTGGGGAGAGATCAGGCTCAGAACCGATAACTTTACGAGCTTTCCAAGACACGGGGAGTTCAGACCCTAACTTCCAAACTTCGAACTGTTACAAAGCATTTCTATAATGACAAAACCAGTTTTTGACATGACCCGAATTCGAACACGAGACCTCTTGATCGGCAATCGCATATACCATCCTCTAGACGAACGAGGCGGTTAAAGTATCTGCTATTAACTGGTGTATAATAAAGAGTTTTTATCATATCAATACTAAAATAAACTCACTTAGAGTTTATTTTAGTATGGAAATATCAAGTGCCCTCTTAGTACATGGTTGCGCGTAAGGCCATTCTAATAACCGGCGAAATCGTTAAGCGCCATCCATGGTATTCTATTATACAAATAGAGATACTATCGCAGTATATTAGTATGCAAATTGAATATTAAAGCTATATGTATCGAAAAATTTATATGTAAATGAGCATTATACCGTAAAACAACCCATTAATTCTGACAAGCGATCTTTGGCATACAAATACGGTTCGTTTCCAATATACGTATTAGTGGTTATCAATATTCAGGTATGAGGTGCTCATAACCTAGTTGCACTCGATGATTAGAAACAATCACCGAGGGTAGGCAACGACGGCGGGGTCAGTGCCTGGATAGGTGACCGCTGGTGGCATGTTAACATGAGCGTCTCCGTGATTCAGAGGTCACGTTAAGCAGTTGGTCCCGATTGTTATCATAGGATATCAGTCGTGAAGCTTAGTTGGAGGCCTTTGGGTGGCTTAAAAACATCCAACGGTAAGATTACGTAGCCACAACGTTGTCTTGCTAGTCCCCAACCCGCACTCGGCCGGCGTGGAGACAAATGGTCTTAACCTTCTCTTGAAAGGAGACCCGAGCCCAGCACTGGGGCATTATGGGTTGTAGATTTTTTGATTTTTTGAATACCAATAAAATGAATTCGAAAGTATCTCTGTCTGTCATGCTTTCACAGCTAAACCTTTTAACCAATTTTAAAGAAATTTGGCATGGAGATACTATAACCAAGATACAAGTAGGTGGAACCTTGAGCAACAGCAAGTATTCAATAAATATTTATCTGCTTTATTTTTTTTATTTATTTATTTAATCATTCATTAAGAGAATTACAAAAATGCTTGCAATTGATTTAATTTTATTTCCTAACATCTTATTAGCGTCAATAAGATTTCTATTAACCCCTAATTTCATTACCGTACTTCGCAAGCTAAAGGAAATTATCAAGTGAAGATTTAGAATTCTCTAGGAATGGAATTCAAAAAAATATTAGGGATAAATTATGGATTGTTCGTGTGTAAATTACTGAACAATGTTATTATTTATGAATATGGACTTCGGGCCGTAGGGTCCGGATATAGATAATAAACTTACGACAAATATATCAGATCTTTAGAAAACTATTCCTTATTTGTCTGTTGTTTCGAAAAATTTGGAATCTATTAATTAAAATATTATATTGAAGACTGAAGCTACGACTGTTTGTAAATTAATGAACTTGTCAGCTTCAAATACGTCTAGTTTTACAGAAATAAAAATAAAAGTGTGATTTGTGAAAATATGGTGGGAATTTTTTTAGTCGAAAACACTCACTTTTATAACAAACCGAACATGTTTACATATCGTTGTACGCATTTTCCTCTCAGCCTGTGTAGGCGTAGAACGTGCACTGGATGTTAACTAATTCTCTTGGCTCATACTTTATAATAATATTTTTAAGTTTAAATATTCCTCTGTTCTTGAAATGCACGCCTAACAAAGTAGAGAGAGAGAGTAGGGTAAGACCTTTCTTTCACGTTTCCAAGTGCTTATTAAATTTACGGTATTATTATATTATTACTATTATTATTTTAACCTTTAAGTGTACCAAAAGTTACTTTGACAAAATGTATGTAGTAGTTAAATTTTTAACTTCTCACTCTAATTCAAGAGTAGAGCTTTTAAAAGCCTTGATTCCATCATTAATACCAGCTCTAATGAATCAGAGGCATGGAGTAGGAAATCCATGCCTCCGGTGGCACTTGAAGAAAAACACTACGCACTCCTGTGGGTAGTGTTTTTCTTTAAGAAAGGAGACAAATGCCTCCTGAAGAACTACACCCCAATTTCACTATTGTCCCATGTGTACAAATTGTTTTCGATGATTTCACGATTTTACAAATTGCCTTGCCCAAAAACTCGATGATTTCCAGTGCGTGGAGCAGGCTGGGTTTCGAAAAGACTTCAATACCGTGGACCACATACTCTAAGGTAAATAATTTATATATATAGAAGTCCGAGGGTATTTTTCTTCTACTACAAAATAATCCGAATGTTACTAACATATTATGATCCAGAATAAAATATCAAAAACTGCATAAAATGCACCAAACAACTATTGTGAAGGAACAGCGATACTAGCTAGACGTATATAGCCGCATGTTTATGACTAGACTCTATGTCAGATACATCCGCCATAACTTTGTCGTAACATCATACACTCCATGCACCCTCAGTGCAGCAGAGTATGTTTGTTCTGCATGGCTGTTATGAATTGAGAAGCTTACCGTAACTATTGAAGTAAAAAAAATGAAAATATTTTAACAGAAAATAAAAGGATTTGCTTTTTCCAACCCTCTAGCTTAAAACTCCCATTTGACTACATGAATAGCTTTTTGGTTTATGTTATCACTTCAACGTTTTTTACGGCATTGAGTATTGTAGATTAAAACCTCACTTACTACAACGCTTTGTGTGATCCAAATATTATTTAAAGTCTGAGTGTTCTCTGTGACATAGTCACATGTCTAGCGCGGTAGTGGTCATCCAGCCATCTCGGGTACCAGTAGTCGAAAAATCAGGTGTTTACTTTCAATCGATTCAGCAAACTGCCTTGATCACACAGCCGTCTTTACAGGTAAAATTTAACACACAGCGATCAATAACTGTTCACTTAGAACAAAACTTATCTAGTAATTGATTTCAGACACTGATAGGTAAATGGAATAAATACGTGAACTTTTTTATATAGGTAATTTTTTTTTAGGTATTACAAGTGTGAACCAAGTATTACTAATAGTTAGATGACGTACAATTACTGAACGCCTTCTACATATATGGCTATCGTTAGTCATGTCTTTTTCTTTTGTTGATGTACGGCCATATTAAAACAGTAGAGGGTAGTTGGGATATCTAAATGATCACACGTACTTAATGTAAATGTCCACTATGTGTATATGGGATTATATGAATATTAACAAAATGCTTAAGCTACGATCTAAATGATTCACTTTTAAATTTCACTATAAATAAACTGGAACGTACTCACCAGATTTACATATAGATATACTTTACCACACCCCAGATAGCAAAGCGGGATAGGGGATTGTTATCCCACTTCTGAAGTGTAACATGGGTAATCAAGAAAGCGGTAAAGCAATACGTTATATTAGCATAAACCAATAGCATTTTCCAATGCACATCAAGTATAACGATTAGAATATGAATGTCCCCGCAAAACATAACGTCAAACTTAGCAGGTAATATAAAACATTATTTATCATAATATTTTCTGACGATTATTAACGTACATTTATTATTTGATAATACAGGATTGTGTAACATTAAAGATTTATTACGCCGGAAAAATATATATAAAAGAAGTACAGACGTTTTTACAGACACTACTTATTAATCGCGCCGGAAGTTGACAAGCAGAAGGCACCAAGATATTAATATTTTTAATATGAATGAACTATTTCCTTGATGATTAAATTATAAGGTTATAATATATTTTATTATTTGCCCAGTAATTATTAAGATTTAAACGAACTAGGCGTTTATACGAGGTTGGAATCGTTACTTATAACACATAACACAATTGAGGTCTACTTTACTGATTATATAAATTTCATAAGTAACTTTTTTATTATATACATAAGAGATAAGATTACAAAGTTACTATGATAGTTCATACAGTTTTTGTCAAACTTATAAAGTACTAGTAGATAGGTCGATCCATACAGGATGTGGATTGATATAGACTTTCCGATGATAATTCGTTTCACGGAATCACTTCTTACGGTGTTTTCCTTACCAAAAACAGCACTCTAGGTATGGGTCGACGAATATGTACAATGTAGGTGAATATGAATGTAAGTATAGGTATGCTAGATTTGCCAAATTTTCACGATTAGCAGGTTCGATTTCGAACCCTCACAGCAACATTAAGTGATAACAGAAAATGTGAATACCACAACACAGATACTCAAACGTTACAAAAGACGCGAGGGGTTCAATTGGAGATCCTTAATCCGAGATACGTACGGTTTCAGGCGTAAAACTCAACACTCTGACAAATCGGTAACCACAACTACTACTAACGCGCCGAGGGACACGGCTGTGCGCACCACCGAGCAGAAGAAATTATATACTCCTACCTTCAATAAATACCAAATAGTCTTTTTATAGAATATAGTGTTAGCAAAAATATCTTGCCGCGAGATAAGATTTCAGAAATATATATATAATGTCAGAAGGGATAGAAATATTTTATATGTAGCTTTTCCCACCTGATCTAAGTTCCAATGATTCTTAGTTCTAAAAACAAATGCACAAAGATTTTACTTTAATATAAAATAATAGTAGGCACTTGAATAACATCCTTCAAAAATACCAATGCTCAAAAATTGCTTTCAAATTAGGTAACTTTTAATGTAATTCTTAAACGCATATTAGATCCTTAAAGCTTTTAAGCACAGTGATGTTTTAAACATTATCTTTATCTACAGTTTCTTTTTGCCATAAGTACAACTGGAACTACATTCAAATAATTTTAGACTATGATATCATTTTATTTTTGAGAGGTTTTAGCGGCTTCAAATCTGTTACGAAATAGGAAGTGGGATCAAATTCACTTTGTATTTTTTCAATATAAAGTATATAATGATAAATATTATATTTTTAATGGAATAATTTACCATACAACTAAACAAAGTACGACTAGTGTTTTTGTCTAGAAATACATAGTCCTGAATCTAATTCATGAAACACAAGCCTAAAACGAAATTACAGTGTTGTCAAAAGGTAACATTTCCATTGTATTTTACTTTATAAATAGCTAATTCAAAGCCATAGAGAACGGAGGAAGACCTTTCTCTTAACACGATTTCCTTAAAAAATAAATGAAAATATGATTTAACACACGCATACACAATGAAACCGGACGCAGGCGGACCGGAGGTGGCACAGGGTACGAACAACAACACTGGAAGTTGTCGAGGCTGGCAACACGTTTGCGTCTCTTGTCAGATATTAACGTACTCATGTGTCAAAAATGAAGAAATCTTAATTTATCATATACAATACAACAATTTTATATATATATATTTTTTTTTTATTTTATTTTTTTT
>PKRV01001202.1:0-90465 GCA_003709505.1 Hyphantria cunea
TATATATATATGACTCTCTAGTCTCGGTTAATATTGATAAAGGTAGTACAAGCTAAAATTTAAAAAAAAACCCCTTTGCAATTACCTAATAGAATAATGACACGGCAAAAATACCTTACATCATTGTAGAACAGAGCTGATACTCTTACACTGCTGAAACGATATTAACCAAATATGATCGAGAACAACCGCAAGGAAACTGGCTTTCATATGAAAAAAACACACACACATAGTTAGACAGAGATCGACATCAACTTATAACACCCCTCTTTTTGCGTTGGGGGTTCAAAATATAGATATAGATATCTATATTAAATTTAAATTACTATGTAGGTATAACTGTTATAGAAAACAACAAAATTTTTTTGGCAAATATCACACAATAAACACCTCTGTGCCTACGTAGTTTACATTACGTTTACTAGATGGCGCTAAAGTTTATTGTGCTATAACAAGATTTAAAGATCAGTATTAGATTAACAACTGTTATTACGGAATTATGTTCTTTATATTCAACAGCATCTAATATTTTTTGGTATAAAAAGCTGGATTTACGAGCAAAAAATACAGAGCAGTACATCACAATGTAGAAAAGCATTTGTGAAATAGTTAGTGAAATATTTTTAAAATTGTTGTTATGATGAATAATATTTGGATGGATATATATAGACTGGAAAAGCATTACTATCTTGAAAATATATTACTTGTAACTATATATATTTTATTGGCATGTGAGCATTTTTAACACTAACTGTATTGTTCTAGGTGTTACAAGTCTTCGAGACGTCGTACTCATAGTAGAGCCACTCATCGTTATCCGCGGTGGTACTGCAGCTCTCATCTGCTCCAGGGACATGCAGGGTGTTCAACTATACTCCGTCAAATGGTACCGAGGGAACCACGAATTTTACAGATATACTCCTAATGAGGTGCCGGACACAAGAGTGTTTGGACTGCCTGGGATCTTTGTTGATGTAAGTGAAATTGATTTTCGAATAATAATTACATTTATATTTAACTCCTTTTTTTGTTTAAGTTGGAATAATAAATTTAGTGATAGTGATTGATTTTAGTGTAAATTAGGGAGCTTAACGCTTAACTTAATATGAAATTCCGTTTATTCCTCGTAGATACAGTTTTCTCGTAGGTACACTTTTATATTTCAAGTAGGCTTTTTTTCTGTCTTTACCAGATACATCATTATTAAGTATAACTTTGTTTAGAAAAGAGTATCAAATAGGAACAACCGTTCAGGATTGATAAGGAATAAAAAGCCATGGTTCGTGTTCTTTTGTTTTTATCTTCAAACTTCAATAGCTTTCTTCATTTTTAGGGTGCCGTACCCAAAGGATAAAACGGGACCCTATTACTAAGACTTCACTCTCTGTCTGTCACAAGGCTGTATCTTATAAACGGTGATAGTTAGACAATTGAAATTTTAAGAGATGATGTATTTCTGTAGGGGGTATAACAACAAATACAATAAAACAGAAAAAAATAAATATTTAAGGGGGCTGCCATAAAATAAACGTGATTTATTTCCTCCTTTTGCTTGATATTGATAACGGCAACAGGTAAACTGGAGACAAATGGAGTCCGACTCGCACTTGACCGATTTTTATCGAAACATGGCAATTTAAATTGAAATGTAAAAAATGTCATGAAATATATAATTTATTCTAAATTATAACTACTATTATAGTCACTATTAGAACTAACATCAAAGGTGTGAATATATCCGTTTATAACCAAAGTCAAAATATAGGTACATTATCCTGATTCTAAATCTTCCCAAGAGTTACATAAAAGTAATCAGGAACTACCTTCCAATAAGCTTTTCCTGTTTCACGATGAAGTGGAATTTATATCAGCCCCTCACGGCCAGATTGAAGATGCTATTACACGGATGGATAATACTTGATTGGTGTAATTTAATTCTTTGAATACCCTTCAATATAAAACCCTGATTTATTTTGGAGTTGAAATAATTTTAATTCAAGCAGTCACTAATTATTAAAGTCTTGTTTAAGTCATCATCTTCTTCTTAGCCTTTATTATTGCCAAGATTAATTAGGTTCGAATACTCGGTCAACTGGTTTTACCTGAATATCAGTTTTTCCACGGAGCGATTGGCTTTGGCCCTTTGCAACTCTAAGAGCGAACTGAATTCGAAGGTTAAACTAGTTGTCAATATATATATACAGCCCGGGGAGAGCTAATTCCCAAGAGGCGGCGCGCCTAGCTACCAGAGGTATTTCTTTGGTGATCGGGAGCATCGAGGCGCTTGGCTTACGGGTGGCCCTAGACAAGACGGAGCCCCTATTGATTCATGAGCCCCGTCGTGGTCAGCTCACGTGCGATTCCATAGTGGTCAACTCGGTTCTCGTACCGGTTTGAGTCCAGATGAAGGATCTGGGCCTGATCCTCAACGGTAGGCTCTTCGTCAATTTGGGTAGAGCCAGGGTCGCAACGAGACAGCTCTACACAGGGGATGTTCGGTCGATGGTGCTGTACGGTGCACTGGTGAGGGTGGCGGCTCTGATCGCACAGAATAAGGCGCGCCTCTGGCGGGCTCAGAGAGTACTGGTGGTCAGAGTCATAAGCGTTTACCGCACCATGTTGACTGAGGTGGCGTGCGTGCTGGCCGGAACACCCTCGTAGGATTTTGAAGCGGAAGTGCTCGCCTAAGTATACGACGGGCGGCTGAATTTCAGCGCAGAATGGTATTCGCCCTCCACCAGAAGAGGGATGTGAGTGGCGTGAAGCCGCTCGTCGAGCCATGACTGCTTGTTGGTCGTTTCGGTTCACCCGACTCCTCTAGACGCGCTGGCTTTTCCGCCGTGAAGTCTCTCCAGCCGATCATCCTTAAGTGAGCGGGGCGGCAGCATGATACCCTTCCTGACTGACGCAGGTCCTTCCCAAGCACGGTTGCTTCGGGAAGTACTTGAACTTGATCGCTACGAGGGAGGCTAATTGAGTCCCGCGTACCACCACTGCGATTGTAGTGAGGACTGGGCCCCNTTAAAGTCTTGTTTAAGTCATCATCTTCTTCTTAGCCTTTATTATTGCCAAGATTAATTAGGTTCGAATACTCGGTCAACTGGTTTTACCTGAATATCAGTTTTTCCACGGAGCGATTGGCTTTGGCCCTTTGCAACTCTAAGAGCGAACTGAATTCGAAGGTTAAACTAGTTGTCAATATATATATACAGCCCGGGGAGAGCTAATTCCCAAGAGGCGGCGCGCCTAGCTACCAGAGGTATTTCTTTGGTGATCGGGAGCATCGAGGCGCTTGGCTTACGGGTGGCCCTAGACAAGACGGAGCCCCTATTGATTCATGAGCCCCGTCGTGGTCAGCTCACGTGCGATTCCATAGTGGTCAACTCGGTTCTCGTACCGGTTTGAGTCCAGATGAAGGATCTGGGCCTGATCCTCAACGGTAGGCTCTTCGTCAATTTGGGTAGAGCCAGGGTCGCAACGAGACAGCTCTACACAGGGGATGTTCGGTCGATGGTGCTGTACGGTGCACTGGTGAGGGTGGCGGCTCTGATCGCACAGAATAAGGCGCGCCTCTGGCGGGCTCAGAGAGTACTGGTGGTCAGAGTCATAAGCGTTTACCGCACCATGTTGACTGAGGTGGCGTGCGCGCTGGCCGGAACACCCTCGTAGGATTTTGAAGCGGAAGTGCTCGCCTAAGTATACGACGGGC
The DNA here is from genome assembly GCA_003709505.1 of Hyphantria cunea. NCBI lineage: Eukaryota > Metazoa > Arthropoda > Insecta > Lepidoptera > Erebidae > Hyphantria > Hyphantria cunea. The sequence continues at coordinate 3,710 of PKRV01001202.1, forward strand.
GGCTGAATTTCAGCGCAGAATGGTATTCGCCCTCCACCAGAAGAGGGATGTGAGTGGCGTGAAGCCGCTCGTCGAGCCATGACTGCTTGTTGGTCGTTTCGGTTCACCCGACTCCTCTAGACGCGCTGGCTTTTCCGCCGTGAAGTCTCTCCAGCCGATCATCCTTAAGTGAGCGGGGCGGCAGCATGATACCCTTCCTGACTGACGCAGGTCCTTCCCAAGCACGGTTGCTTCGGGAAGTACTTGAACTTGATCGCTACGAGGGAGGCTAATTGAGTCCCGCGTACCACCACTGCGATTGTAGTGAGGACTGGGCCCCGCACACGCTGGCGGTATGCGCTGCCTGGACGCCGCAGCGTCGGGCCCTCACTACAGTCCTAGGAGGAGATCTCCCGCTACCGGTTGTCAAAGATATGCGGTTAGCTATTTATAGTTGCACAACAGTTATCTAACTTATATAGTTTAAATTAATAATTTGAATTAAGCACAAATTGTAAGCGTATTTGAAAACATTTTCCGTTTTATTTTATGCGTAACCAGAACCCGCTCACTTTGTAAGATTGGATCGATAAAAACTGGATCGGAATAGAAACCAATATTCTAGACGATATAATGCACGAGCACACAACTACATCTCTCATTCAATGCCGAGAAATGAGATTTTTAAACCTCTGAATGTATTTTATCAGAGAATTTTAAAACCCAGTGTGCTGATGTTTTAAATTCATTTCGATGATCTACTGCGTATGTTGCAATATGATAAATATGAATTCTGTTGTTTCTCTTGAAATTTTTATTCTTCAATCAAAATAAAGTTACTGGTAGGAGATAATACACTTTAGGTATTGCATTTGATCCTTTCATTATCATCAATAACCCATAATGTCCCATTGCCGGGCTCAGGTCTCCTCTCATACGTCCCTACACTGGCCAAGTGCGGGTTGGGGATGGGCAAGAATACGTTGTATATTTTTTAAGCCGCCCAAAGACCTCCAACTAAGCTTCACGACTTTTATCGTATGATAACAACCGGGACCGACTGCTTAACGTGACCTCCGGATCACGGAGACGCTCATGGTAACATGCCACCAGCGCTCAGCCATCCAGGTAATGACCGCGCCGTCGTTGCTTACCTCGGTAATTGTTTCTAATCACCGAGTGCAGTAGCTCTCGGTGATTAACCCAGTAGGGCTTTGAGCGCGCTATTTAATCAAATAAGGAATGTTATTTTGGAATTTAAATTGGAGTTTATTAGTATAGAATGCATTCTCAGTTATCTGAGCGATGACTTTTTACTTTATTTAAACGAACGATTTGTATTTATTCATCCATATATCTACATAATCACACTATGGTTACGGATGTAAAATAGTTATGACTAACGTTTAGGTCAAGTGTTTAATGATCTTAACTGCTAAAATTGATTTTAACTATTGAGTGGTGGGTACAATGCTTAACTAATCTTGATTTGAAATAAATTTAGCTATTCTGATTTCTTAAAGTCTAAAATCAAATTTTTTGAAATTCATATCCAACACTTAGGAAATTTTTTATGAACCCAATGTTAATAACTCAAAGAATCCTTGAGAGAACTGAAACTTTTTTACTTTATCTTTACATAGGCTAGACTTTGTTCATATTGAGTTCGGTAACCAAAATTCAAGTTTTAGCTTATGAAATATTAAATAAACGGAAATTCTGACTTTCAGATGAACAGATCAAACGGAACTCAGGTTCTACTAAAAAAATTAGACCTCAGCTTAGCAGGAAACTTTAGCTGCGAAGTTACAGCGGAATCACCATCTTTTGCTACGCAAATCGCCACTAAATTTATAGATGTCATTGGTAAGTGACTTTTTCATTCTTTATATTATTTATTTAACTCTATGATTTAAATAGCATTATTAATTACTTTTCACTTAATGCGGAGTTATACTCCATGCTAACCATGCTAATTTCAGAACATTTCATCGGACTATTCAAATACCTTATTTATATAAGTAACTGATTCAACAGGATGATACCTACTTGGTGAAACTTGCTGTTCACTGTAGTGTTTCATAATGTGTATTTTACCTTACCTGGTCTTTATTAAAATTAGACCAAGGCTTACCTTTTGGTCGTGAGAAGTACCAATCAGACTTTTTAGCTAGTGGTAATGATTTACAATAGCGGTTCGAATGAAACCTTCAAAACAAATAAATTAAAACTGTTTATATTAACCAAACATGATATTCAAAAATCGTCTTACTGGTTTTTAATTAACTTCACATTCCTCGATCCTTTAACTTCTTGATTGAGATGATCATTAATTTACATTGCCTGCCAAGTAGCCAGCACCCAGTAAATTATGTAAACATTATCGGATACACCACCTCACCACACTGTTCTAACATGTTCAGATAACTAAACGTTAACTGCACAATATGTATCTCAGTTTCAATAGATTCAGCTAACTCACCTAATATAAAGTGCGATAGCAATTGTATCTTATATATTACAAATTAATAATACGTACGTATTAAATAATACGTACTGTATGTGGGTTGTTCCAAAAATAATTAGTGAAATGAGAAATAGCTAGAATATAAAAAAAGTTTATTTGCAGCTTTTCAAATCCCCCTTCAATCCCAATGCACTTATGCATTCAGTGAATCAGCTTTCGAAACATTTAAAAAACGTGTTTTGCTTGCTTAAAAACCCGCCGAAATTTTTCGTCGACCTCGTCTGCAGCACTAGATTTTAGAAAATAAAATAAAAATCACATGGTGCTGAATCTGGGATGTACGGAGGAAGGGGTAGCATTTGTACCCTCAAAGTAGTCCAATAGTCCTTAGTTCTAGCAGCTCTGAGAGTGGGAGCGTTATCTTGATGAAAAAAAATGCCAAGTTGCCGCTCCTTGGGCGCTCGCTATCTAAGTCCTCGAAAGCTTAAGGAAGACAAACTTGCTATACTATTCACTAGTAACAGTTTTACGGAATTCTTCAGTCTTCTAGCGGAATTGCTGCTTCTGTTTGATGTGATTTGAAAAAAAATTGGTCTCATTTTTTTAACGCACCAACCGCGAAGTACTTTTGTGAGCAAATCGTCTTCTTCAAACACCCATTGCCTGTATTGCTGCTTCATCATTTGTAAGATGTAAGATACGTTTCGCGAAGGTCTTCCTTCGAACTTTTTTAATATAAATTTGCATCAATCAACACGACGGTATTTTTGCTCATCGGTGTGAGGCATCCATCGCGAAGCAAGCTTCACAAATTTAAAATGTTCATGCAGGATGGTGGAAACTGTATCGATCCAATGTTAAGCTTAGCCTGAATCTCTCGATGTAAAATATGTCTATTCTCTCGCACTAGCCACTGTACCATGATGACGTTTTCATGAGCTACTGCAGTTGCTGGTCGGCTGTGTCTAGGGCTATCGCTTAAGCGATACATGTAATTTCACAAAACCAATAAGTAAATATTGCTAACGCAAGGGCAGACCCTCCAAAAGCAGCTTGTAAATTTTCTTGAAATTCCTTGAAGTTCTTCGCTTATAATCATAGCACGAAAAGCTTCCCGCGAGTCATCTATTGTTGCAAACAAAAGAAGAGTGAAAGATAACCTTTAATTTATTAAAAAATACCTATTTGTGGCCAGTGTTTTTCACAACGGAGATTTGTGTTGAAATTAGCCGTCAATCCAAAATATATACTGTATTTATTTTGTGGATATCAGTTTTCGGAACAACCTAGGTATACCGGATATATATTATTATTAGTTCTATACGACTGATCCGTTAAGACTGATACATTAATTTTTCTTATCTGTTCTGTGTGAGGGCCGGGCCAGCCACAATAGTATTTTACATGGCATTGCCAGCAGGCTTGATCGTGTATGTGAACTGTAGCCTTCTTACTTCTGTGATATAGTTTTGGTACTGATTTACATACATATGTGCTTTTAAACTAGCATAGTTTATAAATTAAAATTAGAATAATTGAATTATTTACTATTTAAGTGAACTAAGGTTAAACTATACTAAAATTTACTATTATAAATTTCTCATCAAAGTAAATATCAGTCACAAATTTTCGTCCTTCTGGCAATTCAGTAAATACTCATTTTCACACATTTTAGAACTTTATTTAAATCAAAATAATATCTATCAGAAAATGTATACCTCACTCAAAAATTTAGGTATTGAAACTGTCGTTCACAAATTTTAATTATAGCATTTATAATTTTACGTTCTCTGGGTCTTAAAAGAAGCGTCTACTTACCAAAACTTAATTAGGAAATCTTAAGTTTATTTTGCCTTTGAATTTTATATTTGAATGATAAACTAAATTATTGTTTTAATTAAGTAAGCCTGTTACAAAATAATACTTGGGCTATCTTATCCGTAAAGTATTTCATAAAATGAAGAAATAGTTAACTTGACCCTACTGTTTTTAATTTACTACTTCTGTAAGATTTAACATACTGTGTCAGAAGTTTGTTAGGTAGGTTAAAAGTTCTGAAGGAATACTGTTGGACTTGTGAAGGCTCCAACTACGTGTAACGATTAATATTGATGTTCGTAAAGCTACTTCCTGCTGGTCGCATCCCATCGGATTATGAGAGATAGGGAACGGAGTGTGCACCTGAGTTTAAAAAAAAAACATACATCTCCTCCTTAGTTGGCTTGTCTCCGTTGAGACTGGCAACTGTGGATGAGATCTGCTAGGGAAACATCATCGTGTTGCTACCAGAGACGTTGGTTTAATGTACTCCCCGAGGCATGGAGGAATTTTAATGTGTTGATAAAAGTCACCAGTATTTAGACTGACCGGGCCAAGCTTATTTAACTGTGCATTGAGGTAATCTTCTAGGTTTCCTTTTAGCCAAGAGACAAGCCTAGTAATCTCCTGAGTATTATATCTGACAACTAACTTTGATTTGAATACACCTCTGAATCTATCTTCATATTTTCTAGCCCCCTATTTAAGAAAATGATGCGGACGGAGGAGTATTAAATTCGGTAACGCTAAAATTATAGGGAGCATGTGTGTAGAAATATAAAAAAATGAACAAATTTCGACCACTCGGCGACCACTAGGAATGTATAGTTACAAAGCTATAACTGTTAATACAAGTTTTTCATTCAAATTGTACCGTAAAATTTTAGCTTTTTATATAAATCACACTTAAATAAAGTATTTTAATATTTATTTAACTTTAGGCACAAACTGTACAATGGCGGACTTAATGCCAAAGGTATTCTCTACCAGTCTACCGTTGGATGGTGCGGAAAAGTTTGAGATGGTGCACAACGATTTCGTTGGGACCTTGAACTTAATTCAGAAATTACCTAATTTTATGTAATAAATCATAATTATACTATGAAATATAATATATGTGCCGAAATATACATACAAGACCTATAAATACAAATATATATATATATATACACACACACACACATACATACTGCAATAAATACAGTATTCAAAAACAAAATCCCAAAATTAAAACACTTTACATCTAGTTAAAATTTAAGAATTTAAATAATATAAAAGATAAAGTTGACAGAGAATTTAGACGATAGCCGTTTTAGATCCTACTGTTGCATAATTAAGCAAAAGTTTTATCTCCTCGTAATAATTTAATTGACCAATTTAATATTATAGCAGTAGGGTAGGCTCACAATTTTCTCTTTAAGTTTAGCTTTTAACTCTTCAAGAATATCGTTATAAGACAGTTAAGTATTAAAGCTGCCTTGTATTTTGGTTACAATATCGTCAACTAGGAACGAATCGATTTGAAAGGTAGTAGAACCGTCCTGATTTCATTCAGTATCAACGGGCCGGGTCGACCATAGCGGTACTACTCTCGTACTGAAGATCAACTTAGAATGACAGCATTCGTGCTGTCGTGTTTCGTTGGTGAGTGCGAGACCGTTGTGTATATTCACAATTAATATGGACTACCACTTTTAGATTCTGCTAGAAAGCAGAATCAGACTCGCTTTGACATATAAAAAAAAATTGAGATTTTCTATCAGTGGTACTAAAAACATTTATTTGTCATAATATGCGAATGCATACACAGAAAGTAACACGATGGTTTTAGGTCTGAATATATTTTCGAACTCCTGGATATTTTCAGGCTTCAATTATATTATTTAATACAACAGGATTAAATCTCTATCCTCAGGATTATTATGTCTGTCTTTTTATTAACGGGCTTGATATATGTACATAACATACACACAATACTATATCTTTATCATCGAACACAATGTTCAAGCTAGAAATTTCAATTCAAATTTCAATTTTTCAATCATAAAATGCAGTGACATCTCTTGTGTCAAATTTTCGTATGACCTTAGACCTTTTTCACGTATGTCATTAAAAAACTTGAACCGTTCTTTGAGATATAAAGGGAGCTAAGGGTTGAATAAGATGTTGTTAAGAAAAATTAGATCATGAGAAAAATTATTACTTGCCAAAAACGAATTGGAAGCTACTTGAACTTTTAATGGAATCTTGTGTGGTGTTTATTAAGGAAAAGCTTAAATAATGACTTGTTTTATAATATTCATGTCGTTTATTATACAACTTCATTGTACGAAGGCTATCTAAAAAAATACCAGAAGAACTTCTGCTATTTCGATTAAACTGTCTTTTTATTTATAAGAATTTCTTTCAAGTTTCTAAGATTTCTAGCCAAAACAGTTTTTTTTTGTTATAATTTAGGTTCTCTAACATTAAACTCAAAAATTATTGTGATATCTGTGAATGCACTATAGTTTTAGTGTAAACAAATTACACTAAAACTATAGTGCATTCACAGATATCACAATAATTTTTAACAGAAAAAAACACATCAGGCCGGTTTCAACTCTTATATTTTATTTAGAAACATAAATCAAAATAAACAACTTAGAAAACAAAGAGAAACAAAGGCTCAAATGTAAGACAAGACTTGCCCACTATAAAATGATATGTATGTTTACGAAGATTTCACATAGATGTTGCGGACGAAGGAGTCTCATTCAAGATGGTTTTAAACTAATTCAAAAAAAGAGGTTCTCATTTTGGCTGTATTTTTTATGTTTGCTACCTCAGAACTATCGACTTCGTGAGCCTATTTTGATGATTCTTTATTTATTTGAGATTCTGTGCTCTCAAATAAAAAAAATGGCCCGTGTGGTCCACTTCAATTTGCTTCAGTTCTAGAAGTCATTTTATATTTATTAAATTTTTATTGACATTACTCACATAATAGATCATTAAATCCTCGTGTCACGGTGTTTGCTACCAAACTCTTCCGAAACGGCCGGACTAATTTTTATGCAATTTTATGTGCATATCAGGTAGGTCTGAGATACCAACATCTATTTTTCATACTCTTAAAAGATGAGAAAGAGAGGTGACCCATTCCTAATTTGTTTTTGATTATAAATATGGCAGAACAACTTTTGCTGACTCTTAAATATATTAAAGTTATATCGTGAGATTCCACAAATAGAAGCGATAATCTAATAAAATATTCACCAACCATAATCAAAAATTAGAGAAAAGACTTTAGAAATTAGAAATTAGACTTACAGAGCTGTAAAATTGTAACTGTCACCGCAAGAAGTTCTCAGGATCTGATCTTTGCAGATATTTAAATGTACATAAAAACGAGAGAAAAAAGGTCGCGGATCAAATCACGATTCGATTACTGAAAAAATGTTTCACTTTCAACATTTTCGGATAGCGTCTAGTAATAAGTAGTGTTTCAATGTTTCTGATAGAAAAGGAGATTATTTTTCCAAAGACATTACTCGCTTTAGGAAAAGAACCTAGGCTTAGTACAACAATTTTTGGATCGCCTTGTGTTATTCCATGTTGGAATTGACCACCTCGATTATTCATGCGTATTATTTTATATTGGAGACTCACCACAAAAACCTTTGCAAAACCAAAATCCTCTTATTTCAAACTAGCTTTTGCCCACGTCTTCGCTCGTGCAGAAGTTGATTTAAAAATATGCAATTAACAGTGCAGCTTTCATAAAAATTTCCATCCCCTATGTCATCTCCTTAGGGGTCGCATTTCCAAAATCCCTTTCTTGTGCTCACTCACGTTCTGTACTGAACCTACATGCAAAATTTCTGGACTCCAGGTTCAGTTGTTTAGGCTGTGCGTTGTTTCCTTAGTCAATTAGTCACCTTCCTAAAGACAAACCTTTTCAATCACTTTCAAGACATTACATCAATGACTCTAGTTGCTCTGCTCTGTCTAACAACTAGACATCATTTCGTGGAGAAAATGAAGTAATAAAATGCATAGTAATATCGACATTCTTGTTCACATAAATCATGTTTTTGCTAATTCTAAGTTATATAATTATTTCCAGATTAAGTTACTCTGCAGTTGGAAATATGCAACGCAGGTGAAATGTAGAGGCAATGCAAAGTTACATAACTTTACACTGCTTTTTGGATTGCACAGTTCGCCTAGTGGTTTAAGCGGTCAACAACAACCCATAATGTCCCACTGCTGGGCTCGGGTCTCCTCTCAAGAGAGGGTTAATGCCATACGTCCCCACGCTGGCCAAGTGCGGGTTGGGGATTGGCAAGAATACGTTGTTGCTACGTAAATTTTGCAGTTGGATGTTTTTAAGCCGCCCGAAGGCCTCAAACTAAGCTTCACGACTGTTATCGTATGATAACAACCGGGACCGACTGCTTAACGTGACCTCCGAATCACGGAGACGCTCATGGTGACATGCCACTAGCGGTCACCCATCCAGGTACTGACCGCGCCATCGTTGCTTACCCTCGGTGATTTTTTCTAATCACCGAGTGCAACAGGGCTATGAGCGCCTCATTTAAGCGGTTTAAGCGGTCACCACGCCGCTTTCTACTGCGCCAAGTGTTGTTGCTTGATCCACAAATTATTGTTATGAGTCTGGGTATTCTTTGTGTCCGTTTCATTTATATTTGTAAAGCCCCTCGTGACACAGGATACATATAGCGAGAGTTACATAAAAAAATACATATATATGTACATGATTCCGTTTATTCTGGTTAACATAATATACAGTGTTAATTTTACGAGTTAAATTATCCAAAACTATTCATGAATATCAATGTAGTATAAATGATATTAATGAATTCAAATGTGTTCATAAATAATCACGTAAAACTGTTCTCTCAGTACACAATAACATTTTTTTTTCTATTGGTTGTAAAACATATTGTAGGTGGAGCAGTAAAACATTAAACATAAATAAATAAAGTAAATAAATACTTTCGAACATCTGTCACATAACGCCATATAGCCCCAAAATAACTTGAGCTTACATTAATAGTACTAGACAACTGATATAAATAATGGGCCTTGAACATGAAATGGGCGATGGCACATGGCCTAGCTGATCAGCGTTTTCATTCTTATGACGACGCTGAAAAATGAATTAAAAAAGTTGCAATAATTTGGACAAATGGTTAAAAATACTTATCAATGTATTTTATTTGAGTTCGTGGTTCGTGGTTTAGGTCATTATAAAACTCTGTTTCAGCTTTTGTTGCAAATGAAAGTCAATTCTGTTCAAATTCAAAATTATATAGTTTTATATTCTAGGAAAATTAATTTATGTAAGTTTTAAGACTCTGAGCCCACACAGACAAAGCATAAACTATTTTTAATACTTAACGAGTTGAATCAACGAGACATTCCAAAATATAAATTTCACTATACAATTTTCATTTCAGCTTTCAAATATTTATCACAATAATTTTAGTAGCACTCACGAGAAAAGTCACTTTCCTTTTAATTTTAATGTGAGGGGAAAATGCGAGGGCAGACAGCAGTACCTCATTAAAAAGCTCTAAAGAAAATAATAACAATATATGTTTCTCAGCTATTTTAAAGTCTTATAAGCGGGAAACTATCTAACGTTTTTATATTCTTTAAGTGAAAAAGCGCTTTAATCCCTAGTGTATCATTTTTATAGCTTAGGAACTTTGAAACGCCATTAAAATAATTATTATATGAAAGAAAAACGGACTTAGGAAGTTATTAAGCTGTAAACACTTTAACACTTCTCTTAGAGTTACTCGGTGAACGGTTTTAACTACTAACTTATAACTTTACTACTACTTTACTAAGTACTTCATTATTTTTGAATAACTCGTGTTACGGTATAAGTTTTGCCAATTTAGTTATAATTTTCCCACAGTAAATTACACTTCACTATAGTATTTTAATTATAAATTGTACTCGACAGTTAAATTGTTAAATCCTTTTCTGACAATTAAAACCATTGTGAGTATTAATTGTAAGCTGCTTAAGTGGCATGTAAAAAACCACTAAGACGAGACAACGGACACCCAATACCTTATTTCACTATATTTCCTATTAACTAACTCTAATATAGGCAGTGAAAAGAAGCACCTAACTGAGTACTAAATTATATCTATAGTGATGAGAACTAATTCAGTAAGAAAGCTGTGTACCTACTTATTGGATATTTTTGATGTGTTTAATTTTAAAATATATAAACTGCTTAAGATTAAACTTCATCTTTGCTATTTCAATATGCTTTATGTATGTATGGAAAGAAATAAAATTTCATATTCTGTTCAAAGACGGACATTGAAGTTAGATTCGCGGCAAAGAAATTTTAAGTGTATCTTTGATGGTGCTACTCCGATACCCTGTGGGATGATCGTCCTGATTTGAATTCTATCAAATTTATTTTGCGAAAATTCAATTCCATTGCAATGTTTTCCCAGAAGCCATTTGAATTTTAATGAGTAAGGTCAATTTCTGTTCTCCAGTGATATAAGAAATATCGTATTCTGGAATGTTAGCTGTATCTGTGTATTTTGTATCTTGTTTTTAATTTGTTCAACTGTAGTGGAAGTGTATGTGCTGTTATATTATTTATACAAATACTCAAAATTACCTTTTGGGAAGAATGATTCTTTTAATCCTTAATTTTATAAGTAAAACTAAAAGGAAAAATCCTTATGAAATCTGTTATTTACCTATGCCGGTCTGCAATGGCCTAAAAGCAGTCTTAACCCTATAATTTAATAGTATTGTTTTCTTATTATTTCAGCTTTGCCACCAAGTGGGCCTGTGTTAAAAGCAGACAAAGATCGCTACCAACCTGGTGAGGTACTTCAAGCAAACTGTACTTCCTCGCCAGCTAAACCTGCTGCGAATCTCACCATATTTATTAATGAAGAAGCTGTAAGTATTTCTTAAAATATCATGTGTTCATATTGATGTTTAAAAGTCACAAATACAGTAAGAGAGCCACGCTTTGGCATAGATAGACCGGCTCGACCAGATTGATTCCACGGCCTTACAGAAAACCAGTATAAAACAACTCTTTCGTTGTGTTTCACCGAGTGAGGACAACGAACAACCCTAACCCCTCCCCCTATCCTCCTCTTCATCTCTCGAAGGCCGGCAACACACTTGTGACGCCTCTGGTGTTGCGGGTGGCCATGGGTGGTATCGCTCACCGTCAGGCGATATGTCTGCTGGTTTGCCTAAAAAAACAGATATTTAAACTAGAAACATTAAAAGATGTCTTGTTTCTTTTATTTTCAGCTGCGCTCATCAGAAATGAGTCTGCATCCTACAGATAATGGCCTTTACTGGACAAATGTAAAGGCTGATATCAAAGTGACACAAGATTTGTTTGTCGGTGGACGTCTAAGAGTCGCTTGCCTCGCTAGCGTCTATGAAGTGTATAAAAGTTCAGCTAACCTTGACTTCTTCACGCCAGAGACAGATCCTAGACCAGAAAGGAGTAAGTTGAAAAGCAATAAATTAAGAAAAAAAATTAATATTCCCTATTACTGGTTAGTTAGGTTTGGAATTTTCCAAACCCAGGTTGGGTTGGCTTTTAGAGGAAAGCATTGCTTGAAACTGCCATTAGACATCTATAATCTAAGTATCAGGAAATATCAAAGTTCTGTAGAGAGATGTCATACTTTTTGGGCTTCAACTAATCGTACCGTTTGTGCAGGACAATAGGACAACTAGAAACGATGGTTTAATGACTTCTACCCAAGGTATTGTAGGAATTTCATCAAATATTAAGAATGGTTAATGCACACATAGACTGATCTGGCTATTACTTGACTTTAATATATGCTTACGTACCAGGTTTAAATTTAGACAAAAAATATCCTTCAATCAGATTTCTAAGATAATCGTAAATATAACACGGTCATTCGGACATCTAACACTCACTGCCATGTAGTCCCAAACTAAGCAAAGCAAGTATTATAGGTACTAGACAACTGATATAAAAACATAATATATATATACCTTTTTGTAAATACTCACATATTATCTGAAGTTATTAATCGATTGCAATCGCTCAAATAATTTCATCGCAAGTTTGAAGTATTGAGTATCCTTAATTACATCCAGTTGAGTTACTTTGCAAGTATAGTTCAAATGTTAAAGCAATCAGCAATCTCACACTTATTGTTTCTGTTTATAAGTCTCAGGAAAGTAAATAATGTAAGTTTAAAACTTTTCACTTTCATTTTCAGTTACTCACAATGGCACGTGCTCAGCGAAGTGCTTCCGAAGTTGGCTTCTCGTGCTGTTTTTATTCCTTCTACCAATGGTAATGGGTCAAGACTTCGATGCACAAGAACGTGAATATGATGACTACGACGAAATAAACACCAAACATCTCTTAGAATCCCTGGTTGGGGGTTGAAAAAAGCTGTTTTTATAGGTTAAGAATACGAATTTAGTCTGATAGTAGCACCTTTGTCATAATTAAGTACTTGTTTATTTTCATAGGGCTTTGAGATTTGTATTAAGGTTTATTGTCTAGTAATTTAAGATATTTGTTCTTAATTTAAAGATAAACTAAGTGTTCAAAGGACACTACAAATTAAATTAGCACATAATATATATTTAAGTATGTTAAAGTAATGTAAAATTTTTAACCTTGTCTGTTTCACCTTGCCCTTACTAGTAAATTTATGTTAATTGATTGTATTTGACATCTTGTTTACAAAATCTTTATATACCATGGAATACCTAATATCTTTGCACTTACCGCAACATATTTCTACATCACCTGAAGGTCAACTGGGAGAGAATACCTCGATGCATTAAGTCCGCTTTCGTACAATGAGTGCAATAAGCTTAAATAAATAAATAAATAGTCCAGTGCTACCTGTAGGCCTCCTCTTGGAAAGGAGTTTTTAACCAAGTCATAAATAACGTTAGAATACTCTTTGATCGGCTGTTAATCTAGTAATTCTAGCCTCATTAAAGTGTGGATACTTTGTTTTCTAAATTAATTATTAGGTACCACATTTTAAAAGATTCTATCACACTTTGCTGCCAATTTATTGTTACATCACGTGATTTGCGGGCCTACTTTAGCTTTATTAATGTTAGCATTTAAGTTCATTCCATTTCTTTAAGTTGCTATATAATTAATTTTATAGAAGTGTAAATAGTTACTTTTACTGTAAGGAAATAAATATATTGTGATAACGTATAAAGGCTCAATGGCCAGCTAAGTTAAAGTTAGCAAAGAAAATTGAATTTTCAGAGTATATGAGTTAAATTATTCATTTGTCGTTGTTACTATTCTATGTCAAAGATTTTTGTACTACCATTACATAAATAAAAAGTTATAAATAAACGTCTTGAATGTTTAAAAAATTTAGCTCTAATTTTTTTGATGCTTGTTATATTTTTGTAGTACTTTTGATGATGCATTCACATATTGTACTGATGTTCAAAGTAATACTCGGATGTTGCATATCCATAGGTTTGTCTATAAATCGGAGAATACATAAGGATTAAGATATAATCGAATTGGCCTATTCAGACGATTAACAGAAATTTTATACCTAGCTATAATACAATGGAAAAGCATCAACTTCCATCATCATCAATGACCCATAATGTCCTACTGCTGGGCTCGGGTCTCCTCTCAGGAGAGGGTTAAGACCATACGTCCCCACGCTGGCCAAGTGTGGGTTGGGGACCGGCAAGAATGCTTGTGACATATCTTGCCGTTGGATGTTCTTAAACCGCTCAAAGGCCTCCAACTAAGCTTCACGACTGTTATCGTATGATAACAACCGGGATCGACTGCTTAACGTGACCTCCGAATCACGCATATCAACTTCCATACTTCGGCGTAAATTGGCTAACAACCGAATTTTAAAAGATACATATAAAAACAGTATATTTCTTTTGTTGTTTTATATCTAGTTAGTTAAGTTACCAGATGGTAAAACAATAAAGAATTTGGGATACTAAATGAAAGTAATGTGTTTCTAGAAGGCATATACATCCGTAAATGCTTTCAAGGTAGTAGAACTATGCTGACTTCATCAAGAACGTGCTGGCAAGACCGGATCAGCACTATCCACTCACAGAATATCAACCACAGAATATCAAGCTTTCGTTTTTCGTTGATGACTGCGAGGCCGGAGTCCGAATGGCGTAAAAGCATCTTAATAGACCACCACAGTGCGGATCATCATACTACATTGTTGCATTGTCTGCATTTGCAATGAGTGTGGTGACCACTACTCTTGGATTCTTTCTGCTTTCCTTCAGGCAGAGCAGGGTCACTTTGGCAGGCTCATACAAAAAAAAAGTTTGTTAAAGCTGGGAGTGTATTAAATCGTTTCAACTTAATTATAATATTGATATATCAGTAAATCATACTTAAAAAAACTGTTGTAAATAAGTCAATATTATTGTTGTAAATATTTATAAATTGAGATGCTTTAGGTACTTATTTGTCATAAATCAGCAACATAATGTTAATGCACTATAATTTGATTTGTATTAATCAACGTCGTCTTAAGACGTTTATGTTGAAAGGAGAAAATTTGTAAATATTTCCTTGTCACTTTCATACGCCTTATATACTTTTTGATATATACACGCGCACATATACTTGCAATATATTTCATTTTAGGGTAGATAGAAGTAACAAATTATTTCGTGACCTCTGAATATTGTTCTAACTTTATAATAACCAAAATATTATTCAGTACATTGATAAATTGTTCAGTATTCCTATTTCCCATTCAACCACTTTGCTTGCTCGCAGAATCCTTTTTAATTTCTTTGGTCTCCACTCTTTTTTTTTAATATCCTCATCTCTTTTTTGTATGTATACTAACACTGTCACAGTTTTTTTCTCAATTCTTAACACTGCAAAGAAATATTATGTATTCAGCAAGTGTATATGTATGTATAATGTTTACATCAGTTAAGTAATTTAGACACTTAACTTTTTTAATAGAACAAAACAAATATATTGCCATGGTTATCGCATTGATAAGTTTATTACGTACAATTTCAAATTATAAATGATGAAAGGAAATACTTGTAACCTGTTTTTATCTAAAATACTGAAGCGTGTTAATAATGAGAGAAATCCATAAGAGGATTTCGTCCTCGATTTGAGATTTATTCCTAGAGCCATCAACGGGAAATCCCTGATGGTTTTAAGGTTATACTTTAAAAAAATTGTCGTAAATTCGAAATTATCTAATGATGACCTCCATAGTCGTGGGAGATTAATTATCGTATTGCGCATTCTTACACAAATGTCTATATTTTAAAATATTGAAAAGCAGTTTGCTTTACATGTGACAGTCTATTAATATTTTATTTCAGGGTTTCGATGACTCTTCATTAAATATAGTTATTTTATCTTTTTTTCTAATGTACTTTATCCTTGTTACTCTATCCTTCGTATCATCAGCATTATGTAAATGCATAAAACCGTACAGAAGTTTTCGCTCAATTTTATATAACAAAAACATAGCTTTAAATTTCGATTTGAAATTACCAAGAAAGTAATATTTATAAAGGCCCCACTGACAATGTTAGATAGACTATCCACCAGTTACACTAGTGACCGATAAAGTTTCTGATAGTTATCTGTTAAATAACACTATTTAACAGATAAAAGTTACTGATATACATACGTGTATCAGACACAATATGTCTCCATCTAAGACTTGTGAAACTTTTATGACAGATAAGTTCAGAATAATTTATCAAAAACTTTATTAGCCAGTAGAAGCTGGTTCTAAATGTATAAGTGTAAAAAGCCTGTTTTGTGGAATGATTAATGCATGTGACTTACAACTTATACTACCATACTTCAGCCAAAAGCATTACCTACATTACGCACACAACAACACAGTACACTGTAAATTGACTCTCATCTAGAGTTCAAATCTGTAATTGACTGCCTAGGATGCGTCGCGAATGCGACTGCTGTCCTTGAGGTCTCGGGTGAAATTCCCGTGTCATATTAAATGTTTCTATGATCTACATATATTTGTTTCGGAGCTTGGATGTTTCCTTGTTTTTTTTTACAAAAAAAGGTTATTTTATTTGTATCAGGTTTCTAGTACTCATAGTACAAGTTCTGCTTAGTTTGGGACTAAATATCTTTGACTGTCAGATGTCCCAAATATTTGTTCACCTATATATCATCAACTGAGTGCTTGGGAAAATATTTAGTTTAAGGACACCGTTCAGCTGGCTAGGGGTTATCAGAGGAAGCATCTATTACTTTTATTCTATATGAAATGTCGAGAAATGGTATATAACTTTTTCATGATCGACATTTTCAATAGTTATTACGATTGTTCTAAGTGATGTGGTAGTCTATACTTTAATGTTCTGAAGCATAAGAGTATCAACAAGGATAAACATAGCTTTGAAGATACCTGAACACTCAACAGCTTAAATGTATTTTACTAAGAAAGACACTCAGTGTTAAATTTACGAATTAAATTAAAGGCATGTTTTTATAATAAAATTCCATAACAGGACAAACACCGTTCATTTATTAAACAGTGATCCCTAACACTCGTTCGCATGAAAGTATTTGGAACTTAGGAACTTGCTGAAGAAAAATGTAAGTTAATTACTTTGAAAACATAATACATCGCATGCTTATAATGGAATAAAATTTAGAGAAGGTGAAAAATTGCCATACTGATTTTAACTCACTCTTACCATCAGACAGAGTACAGTCACTAAGGTTAGCTATAAAATATTAAAAAAATAAACTTTAATTGGACATCATTTTATTATCCACCTTCAATACAGATTAAATACATTGTAATGAAAACAGTTTTATCTCACTTGCTCCGGTTTAAGTGATACTTACTAGATTTCTACACCCCCCGAAGTTTGGAAGGTAGAGAATGCCCTGAGCATTAAGTCCACCAATGTACACAAGTGCATGAAGTTGTAAAATAAATAAATGAAAAATCTTTCGTCGCTTAATTATTACCCTATATTGTACAGTATATCATTTTTAATACAATTTATGAATTAAAATATTCTACTTATATATAAATTCTTACATTTCTCCTAAGCACATGTTATACATATAAATCGTAAGTCATTATTTTTGACTGTTGATTAATTTTTTGAAATATTTCATTACTTTAACAATGTGTAAATAAAGATGCATTTGAAATACGACAATTTCGTTTTATTTGTTTTTTTTTTATAAAAAGATTTAAATTCAATATCAAAGAATAGAAGGTTCCTTTTTAATTTTTATATTTTTTTGTCTACTTACAACCAACTGTTCCAATTGGTAAACAATTTTACATAGCTACATTGCTTCAACTATATTATACGAAATTTCATTGCTAGAATGCCTGTGCTATATATATTTATAGCAATCTAAAAACTGCAGATGCCGTCAACAACAGCTGACAGGTATGAGTAAATTTTTCTCTATTTCTTTATTACTACTTCCATTATAAAATGAAATACGAACATATAGCTGTATATATGTCAGTTAAATTATGCTTGGTTTAGTTTTCACTTTACCTTAAGTTGATACAAAAATACAAATCCACTGTAAGCAGCGCTCTATAGGAGAATAAAGATATCTGAGTTCCATATAAATCACACAGATGGCGCTGTGCGTAATTTCTATACATGAATTGTAAATTTCAAATTTGTATAAATCGAGAATAATTATAATCATGTCTAAAGTTTCTTGTGTTATTTCTCCTAAGCAGAAACACACAGAAACTTCAATAAACTTCGATATTACTTCAAATCTTCTCTTTTATGTTCTTTTTACAATTGTTGCCCTTATTATTTTTTATTATTGGCAATTTTGGGATTGAAAACTTCTTTAGGCGCGTTGAACGCTTTTTAGGTGAATTAAAAAAATAAGTTTTGGTAGGGGTAATCTCATAAGTTCGCGTCACCGCGTCACCGTCACCGACCCGACAATTTGTCACCGACATACGGACGTCACTAAACTTCTTTAGCCGCGTTGAGCACTTTTTGGTAGTCGCAGTCACCGCATCAGCGACATGCTGACCTCACAAAACTTGTTTGGCCGCGTTGAGCAATTTTTATACAGGAAAATCTCATGGGTTCGCGTCACTGACATGCTAATGTTTGATGTCGATGATTTTAATTGAAACATTATGAAATTACTACTGTTAATTATTAATTGTATAAACAACATTCTTAGTAATAAGTTATCATTTCTATCGGCAGTCCTTAGGACTGCCATTTTTTTTGTTTTGACTACTTAACTTAGC
Organism: Hyphantria cunea; assembly: GCA_003709505.1. Lineage (NCBI taxonomy): Eukaryota > Metazoa > Arthropoda > Insecta > Lepidoptera > Erebidae > Hyphantria > Hyphantria cunea. The sequence goes on from PKRV01001202.1 coordinate 22,292, forward strand.
GTTGAAAGATGTCATTCCCATTCGTATGTTAGCTTTCTATTAATATTTACGTTTATAGGATGTCAACTTGGTTAAGGGACAGCATCTACGGTCATGCGCACTCCACCGTGGATACGATCATGTGCGTAAGGGCTTTGACTTTGGCAGGAGAGGAAATACGGAACTCGCTTTTACTAGCTGACGTAGGTGATCAGTGGAAAAAGATGCTTCGAAGATCACCTGTGGCCGATTCGCAAGGAGATAACGCCTGACTACCATCACTGTAATGGCCAGACCACGCACACGCCGGGTGCGTGGTCTGGCTATGGTCTGGCTAGAGGCGTGATCTCGTGTCAGTCATCGGAATGGAGATCTAGTAGTATTTATCTTTCTAAGAATCAACTTTAAAACTGATTCAAAAAGAAACGGGGCCTCGCTATTGTCTACGGGAGACGATCTATTTGACTGTCTTATAAATAACTAAATTATATCAACATTTTTTCAAGATGGACTGTAGTCGTTTATCAAGAAATGATCCGTCTGTTTGTTTACAAAATAGAAAAAAATATACCAAATTTATTGACAAAATGTAAATTGTATCTACACGCTGTATACATTCCAGCTCTAACACATTTAGATTCGATTAATCCCTATGATGATCGTCATCACTATGGCCTCAATAATACTCATGAACAATGTCTAAATACCTATATTTTATGTTGGTACATTTATGTAGTAATTGTTTTTCGAAGACAGTTACAGTGAGTGCATATTTTCATAAAATTCAACAGACATGAACTATTTAAATAAAAAAGTGAAAAGTAAATAAAAAACTGAACTTTCGCTTAACTGAAGGAAACATAAAAAAATAAACACAATTTCAAAGCACATAGAAGTAAATAGGACCTAATTGTGCATCTGCCGTGAAGGCTATGAATGAGTATAGCATTATAAGCACACTGCAATTAGAACGCGCTAGAAAAATCAAATTAAAACCTCTAATGAACAAACATCGTGCGCGAAGCGGTACCAATGTTGGTACAGAGTAAGTTATAAAACAGAGGCATTTTATTAGTTATATATGTAAATATAAAAAAGGTACTTCTATGGTATGCAATCATGAGTAGAAGACACAGTTCAGAATATAAAGAAACACAGCGTAGTCTATAACAAGCGGTTCTTAGATGGTTTGTAGGTGTAAATTCTTCATTAGTGAACTTGAATAATTCTATTACACATATAGGGTAATATAGTCCTATCCTAGGGTAATATATCCTTACCATCAACGTGTGGCCATCCAATTCTGAAAGAATGAATCCCATAAGGAGCGCTAAATAGGCCTGTATTTGACAGAAAGTATCTATCCGGTTTCAGACACTTTCCTCAAATAATCAATCCATCATGTCGCAGTGACCCCTACACTACGTTAGTCTAATACGCATCAGCTCCTCTTAAGTTCTCCGTACCAAATAATCCGCTTGGAGATATAACGTTTTTCTTTAATTTCATAATTCTAATTTTCTGTGCAATACCGGCTACTCCGGAATATATTTTTAGTCATTTAAGAAACTCATACCAAGGAACACTGGAATAAAACATATTCTCTACAAAAATCTAACCTACCTCACTTATTCAGAGCGTCTTCCCGCTCGCATAGTTCGTCTCCGCGGCTTCCGCCAGAGGGCGCCTCGAGCCACATGCTACAAAGCTTTAGCTAAGAATTTTATTCTACCTTAACTCCACCGCAATTATTTACCATGCGCTGATTCGAATTGATTTTTCTTTGTTTCCTATGCTAATGAAGCTTATTTACATATTGTTTCTATTTAAATTTCCTTAATATTGGTTTATGCAACAATTTTACAACATTTACAACAAAATACAAGTTTTTATTTTCAATGAATTTATCAAAACCTGAAATCGGGATCGTAAATCAATTAAACCTCTATAGGTTTAATTGATTTGCGATCCTCTCTATACTCTATAGTATAGACACGGAGTGGATTTAGAAAAGCTTTTTAAAAGAAAACAAATTTAATTAACACTGAAATTTTATTTATAAAAAAATGGGATTACAAATAGATCTTTTTGTAATGAGATTACAAAAATATAAACCCAGTGCCCTTAATTAAATCGGAAATAAGTGTGCTGTCATATATTAAAGTATCATTTTGTATGGATTGCGTACTCATCTGTACGACTTTTCTTTTTATGCAACATTTTCTTTATACTATTTATTTTACCAAAGCCTTGATTGTTTAATCATACCAAAATAATTTTGACCTGAGTAATGAAAGCTGAGTGCACATTTTTATCAAACTGTTTGCATTCTAGAAATTATCATTATTTCTCCAAGAGATGGAATCCTAGTGATTAGTACCATAGTCTCTCCTAATACAAATACCAGTCCATTTTGAATACTCCATACCACCAAACTTTTGTGAAGAGCCAAAAGAAGATTAACTTGCATAAAAAGGAACTAGAAACGGAATACAAATAACTTTAACAAAACAAGCAATCGAACAAGATGCAGACAAATATTTCGCGCGGGCTCTCTAGCGCTATAGTATCGTTCGCATCTATACCCGAGATTCCCGTTTTACCTACTCGTGATTGAAGACTCTGGGATTGAGTTTGGATTGAGCGGGGATTTATCATGAGAATCAACCTGGCAAGGAAATGTTTTTATTCTGCATTCTGCATATTTCCAGGTACTGGCTTGCTTGGGTTTGAAATAGACAGAATCGTTTTTGTTTATTAATATCTACTACGACTACGAATGATCTTGAAATAAAATATTGCCAAATACAAGTTGCCCATTATCGATATTGACCTAACTCAGTCTTTTTTAGAAATAGATTTGAAAGTAACTCTGTCTATCTATTAAGCTTTCACGACTAAACCGCTACACCGATTTCAATGAAATTTATCATGGGTCTACTTTTATTCTTGATAAAGGATATAGGCTACTTTTTACCTTGATAATCGACTAACCCGACAACAACGACAACACTAATATTTTATAAAGCAATGAATGTTTCACTGATTACTGAGGTCAATTATTTTCTTAAATAAAATATGTCATTACAACGAAATACATGCATACGACACATTTATTTTACTCAACAACTGAAAAAATAAACAAAGTTCTTATATTCCCAATGACGTTGCAGTACTACTTTATAAGACTGCAATATTAATAAACAACTTATACAAACTTTTTGTGACTTTCATTCCTTATGTTTACGCGTCTATATCCACAGTTACAAGTTTAGATAGCGATCTTTTGAATAGAGTACTACTACTGTTACTCGAACATCAATTTGCTTTTGGCAAGCAGGTACCAAGCTTCGTAAGGCGAGCAAATACCGCAAATCCCCCAGGCTTAGATAAAAGTAACCTTTTTGTATCACAGTTCATGCAATATGAGATGCTTATCTTTTTGCTATTAGAAAAGCCGTAGGTGTAACATTGTGTATTGGTACTGTGTAGATGGAAATTGCCTTCTAGAAATACCAGTTTCAGTATGCATCGTTTTTAAAATGAAATTTTGATGTTTGACTCGTAAATTCTATTTTATAATGTAAGGACAAAAATGACCAGATGGGTAAGTGATTACCCAGTGCCCGTGGATATCTACAACTCAAGAGTCTAAGGGTAGGAAGTGCATTGCCATATTTTCAGTGTCTCTCCATTGGGATTGGTCGCAGAGATGGAAGGTTATATTTCTGGTTATCTCATATTTATCACCTAAAAACCAACGATAGAAATTTGAATACCAATTTTGAAGCAGTGGTATAATACCAATCGAGGCTGCACATTTTCTCCGTATAATTAAAACTAGTCTTATATAAACGTTTGTTAACGTAAGTTTTGGCATACAAAGAAGTCGTATATCTCTAAAGTAAGTGCAACAAAAGCAACTTCCTGCAAATAAAAGTTCAAAAATAAACAAGATAACTGTAGGCCACACGAAATTTTAAGATGCACCGACAAAATGTCATTAACATACTCACATCAGGGATCTACACCGTACAACGAAGGAAGCAACGCTAGAAGCCACAATTAACAATGCAAATGTGCCAAGTGCGAAAGCTGTTCTGAATTTCATACCGGGAATACATATGGTAATTCGATTTGAGCGCAAGAAAAACGCTACAGTATGGAATCTGAGGCTCGTTAAGAACTTCAAGGCAAGATGTTTCGAACGCGTCTGTCTCATTTACGCCAAGTTCTGAGTTCATTAGTTGAAACCATTTATGTTCAGTGTAAACTTTACTATATTTTAAAGTAAGTTGCTTTCAGAGTCTAGTTGAGTTGAGTTTTTGGAGTATTTACCTACTTACAAATTTAACTAGCTTAATTTATTTTGGTGTATATAATCTTTATTTGCATAATTTCAATTAAATAAAAAATAGACGACAAGATATCTAATTCTTGAACAATCAGTTGTAATTTTGTCTTTGGGATTTTTTTCCTGAGGTATCCATAACAATATGAGACTTTAATTATATGAATTGACATTACACTTTACTATAAGCGTGAACACGATAAACAAAAGTTCATATTTTTAATGAGAGTTACGTTCGTACATAAATAAATTATTTGGAACTATAATAGTATTATTACTGACTTAGACTGCGGATGATCTTTGAATAAAATATTTTGAATATATGATAAAGTACTCTTACGAGTACTTTATCATACATATCATCATAGTAATAAGACGATATGTTTGAACAAGTACGCATACCTCATGAATACACCAGCCTTCATTCAAACATTATATATTTTCGGAAGTAAATTTGAAGTTCAGAGTTTATGTTTTGTGATATTCAGAACTTAATCTGCTTGCACCGGCGCTCATTTTGTTTTTGTACCTTACCACGTCTGCGCCTTTTTAACTAACTTCAAAAAAGGAGTAGGTTATCAAGTCGACTGTATTTTTTTTTGTTACCTCGTAACTTTCGACCAGGTGAACCGAGTTCGAGAACTATTTTTTATTTGAAAGCTGTAATTTCCCGTGTGGTCGCAATTTAACTTTATACATTACTTGATGTTTATTTTTTGTTAAACTTTGTGATTATTTAAACTATTCTTGGCTTCTATTGGCTTAACATTACCCTGCAAACATTACCAATCCTATCTTTGGCAGCCCAGCTAAACCCACATTTAAAAATGGAAAAATCGGTAAGATCGTTTTGGAGTTCATTGTGAGCATTAACGTGATACGAGACTTATATGTATGTATTAATTATACGTAGCCCACAGGATTAGCTGAGGTGTAGTGGGCTGGCCATATTTGCCGAAGAACCGATAACCGTTGGGGTAAACGAGTTCTTGAGTGGAAACCGCGTCTCGGCAAACGTAGTGTAGGACGTCCACAGGCCAGGTGGAGCGATGATTTGCGCAAGACGGCTGGCAGGAGCTGGATGCGAGAAGCCATAGATAGAACTGAGTGGTGTGAAATCGGATAGGCCTATGTCCAGCAGTGGACTGCGATAGGCTGATGATGATGATGATGATGATTAAACCTAGCCTTAAATATTTCCTTCCAGAATCAAAGTATCTTCATACTAAATTTCATTGTAATCGAAGCAGCACGTTATAGACAGACTGAGGTACTTTTTAATTTATATTATAACATCAGTTTAGATCTTCAAATTCTATCCCATAACTTCACCAGTGCTGATAGCAAAGTGATACATCAAAATCAAATTGATCAGAGTCGTCTGTCGATGACTGATGCTTTGACTTTGAATTGTCGCCTAAAACTTAGTATCAAGTGTTTTTTTTAAAGTAATGATTTCAAACTAACATGTGTAATATTCGGAATAGAAATGCAAAATGACACCACTCCAATTCATCCCATGTGTAAACTAAGCAGCCTAAAATAACTCTAAAGAGAAAGGAAAATTGTATTAATACTTATACGTCTAGTCAACGTGGTTTACTAGACTAAAATCTCTTTTCTAAGAATAGGTCTGTTTCTAGCAATTTCTAAGGACAGCATAATTGTTAAAGGCTATTGTTGGTATCTCAAGCTGCAGAAATAACATCGCATACAGTAATAACATCTACAAATCATAACTTAAGCTGTCAAAAAGGGTATTGGTAGATTAAAATAATACAATTTCAGTGAAATAACTACATGAAAAATTGCACAAACAATAAAAATACATCAACAATAAATTTCTGTAGTAAAATAGTTTTATATTCGTCCTTGATAGGCTGACTGTTGGCAATGTGCAGAACTTGAAAAATGATGAAACAATTTCCTAAATTGCTATTTTATTTTTTTGTTTCATATGTGCTTAAGGGAGACTGTGTAAGAATTTTTAAGAATGTTTTACCAACAGCCGCACCCACCAGACACATTCCATTTAAGGGACAAGGTAAACAAATATATGGCGTTTTTTCATTGCTTTCAAATTATTACCATTTAAAACATAGTTTTTTTAGAAACATTGTGTACTAAATAATTGTTTTCGAAAGAAAATAATAGAGGAACTTACGTAATGAGCTTATGTTGAGTGACACATAATGAAATAAAAATATACATGAGTATATGAAGTATGTAACGAAAACACAGAACTATGAAATAATTCTTAGTCCTCTGTGATGATGAGAAGAGTTCTCAAACCGTTTGAAAAATATAGAAGTCGACGGTCCTCCATATTCTGGCAATAATTGATAATCCTGTTCCCATCCCTCTTTAGTGTAAACCACTTTTTCAGAGAACCACACTTTGACATGAATTGGGCTGCTCCACCGGAGTGATAGGCTTCACTGAAAACCGGTCTGAAATAGCGCTTGAGCTGTGTTTCACCGAGTGTGTGAGGCTGAGGCCCAAACCCCAACTCCCCCTCTCCTTCCCCGTCCCCCAGCCTCACGGCAACTTACTGGTAACGATACGTTTCCTCGTTTACCTGCTATTTCATAAAAAAAAACTTTAATGTAGCATGATTAGTGTTGTAAATGTTTAAATTTATCAACTGATGAGGGAACAATTTAGTTTGCTAGCATAAACTGTACTACGATAAGGGAAAAATAACCATATCTCTTGTAGGCATATATTTTTGGTAAATCTTAATTGGTAATAAAACCATCTAACGGCAGGAAGTTTATCTTCAAAAGATGTTTTTTTTTTTAAAGGAATACAGCTTAACCTGTCTAATTATCTTTATCATGCAGTCATATCAAAGACATGTACCCTGAAGCCACAAAAAGGTCCTTGCAGAGGAGGCATCGAGATGTATTACTTCGATGCTTCTACATTGAATTGTTCTACTTTCTCATGGGGTGGCTGTCAAGGCAACGGTAACAGATTTAATACTTTTGACGAATGTTTAGACAAATGCTTGAGTAAAAAGGGATCCAAACGTAAGTTGTTACATATCATTTTGTATTTAAAGAATAGCACTTTGTTCTCAAAGTCTGATATTTTGCTAATATGCTTGATGTATAAACCACAGTTGTCGAAAAAAAACATATAATTATGAAATGAATATACAGCTACCATTTAAAGACATTGAATTTGCATAGAACCGTAAAACATTTAAAGGTCGACACCGTACTGATAAACTAAGATATTACGTTTTAGAACTTCGTCCGAAATTTTGCACCCTTACATATGACTATGGATATTGCTTTGGTGCTCTAGAAAGATGGTACTATGACAACATATGGAAAATGTGTAAAAAGACTATATATTCGGGATGTGGTGGCAACGATAATAACTTTCTGTATAGAGATCAGGTGAGTTTGTTAAAGGACACGTTATTACTATACCTATTGTTTCTCGCTCAGGCCAAACAACGGCTTTGTGTTGTGCAAAATTTTGCAAAACTTAAATCCTTAGTATACTACTACCTATATAGATCTATAATATAATCACAGCAGTATACCGATTAAAATCACTAAACAAAAAAAGCAACTCACACTGTCACAGAATGAAAATCTTTAGTAGTGATAAAATAATAGTGATTAAGATGTATGATGATGTTCTCCTAGCCGATTACGGCCACGGCGGTCAGTCTCAATAGAGACCAGCCAACTACGCAGGAGATATTAGTGCACAAGTGTGTGTGTAAATACAGGTGCATTCTCTGTTCCCTCTCTCTCATAATCCGATGGGCCGGTTAACTGACACGATCAGAGAGAGGTCAGGCGTAGGACCGACAGTTTTACGTGTTCTCCGAGGCACGGAGTTCAAGCCCCAACTTCCTAACTCCGAGCTGTTATTAAGTATTTACATAATCAGAAAACCTCAATAAAACTTTTGGCCCGACCTGGGATTTGAACCCGAGACCTCTTGATTGGCAGTCGCATACATCAACCGCTAGACCAACAAGGCAGTGACAAAGATACCCACAGATCAATGCACAGCTAATACCGGTAAACCTAGAATCCTGAAATTTTGCGTGTAGGTTCTTTAAATAACGTAAGTTAGAAGAGACTTCGAAATTCCTTTCTTACTTCCTGAAAGTAAGAAAGCAATTTCGGAAGGGGATGAAAATCTTCTTCTTCGCGAGTAAAGCCGCAGGCAAAAGCTAGTTTAATCTATTTGGCAATCCGCACTCATCATACAATCGGTTGAAACTATTCTTAGTGCAATCTTAGACTCCAGCATTACTTTGCGCTGCAAAAATATTTATTAAGAACTAAAGTTACGACAGATTAGTGTCAAAAGTCATTTTTTAGGTGTATTTATATCTCAGGAGAAGTTTTTTTGTGTATTAAGTGATACGTTATTAAAATAAAATTTGAAAATGAAGTATCTAGGCACTTTCTTGATCGCACGCGTAATCGTAAACGCCAACACAATTATGAGCTATCAATCTTTATGAGTGAAATGAAAGCGGGCATAGATTCATTTAAAAGAGAACAAAATTAGAAATATAATACTTTACTCAACTTAGTAGCAGAAATCAAAACCAAAAACAGTGAAATTAAAACTACCACGGCATTCATGTTCCAATAGTATGATAAAATGGAGAAAAAATTATTCAAGATAGAATTTTTGGTACAAATTCAGGTCCCACGTCTACCACTCTCCACCATATGCTACAATCGATAGATTTTTGAATAGTATTGATCAGGTTCTCTCTCTATCTCTCTATTCTACAATTAAAAACTTTACAATAATTGGTGACTTAAATATTAATTGGTGATTTAAGTTAACATGCTGAGGCTGAAGCGTGCTCAGAGAGCTATTCTAAAGGTAATGTTTAATAAACCACAACGATATAGCACGTTTGACATGTACAAAGAATGCTTAGTACTGACGGTCAGGAAAGTGTTTATTCTGAAATTAGTACTTCAAAGTCACTTATTTGCACATATAACTCACCTTCTACCCTTCGTAGAAATACACGCATATGCGTCACTGAACGTCATAGAACAGAACAAAATGTTTATGCTTTTATTAAAACCTTGGGGTCATGTAAGTTAAAATATGTTTATTGTCTAATTCATTCATAAACAACCCATAATGTCCCACTGCTGGGCTCGGGTCTCACTCTCAGGAGAGGGTTAAGGCCATACGTCCCCACGTTGGCCAATAAATTATATTATTATTATTATTAACAATTATTAAAAGAATTGAGATGTATAAAAATATGATTTCTTTTTACTTTAAAAAATACGGTGTTGTACCACATAATTCATTACGTTATTTGATCTATTTCATCATAACCAAAATTATTAGCGGTTTAGTTAAACATCTTATAATATAATATAAAATTTCGATGTTACAGTGTGAATCAGTGTGTCAACACGGTAAAGGCTTTATAAGAAGTAATCGAACTTCAAAAGAAACACTTAAGAAGGTTCTCATTATTAACCCTGATAAAGAAAAACAACAAGTAAGACGTGGCGATGAACGTAAATCAGCAGGTATTAGTGCACCTAATGACCAAGCTGGCGCGGATGTTGCACCACCTGGTCAACCAGCAGCTGATGGGGCATCTTTTGTTGGAATTAGTATTGATGGCAAGCCCAGTGATAATGGTAAGCCCAGAGCTAATGATAAATCCAGTTCGAATGGTAAAAACATTATGGACTCTGTGACTGCTTCGAAGACCCAGAAATAAAGCTGCTAGAAAACCTCGCTTTTTAATAATCTTTTCTTAACACTAAAAAAATAATCAGGATTTCAAATACTTTTCGTGTATAATACATAGGTATAATATTTTACACTTACTTTTGCAAGCTGTACCGTTGCCTTGATTTAATCAATGCATTTAGTACATGCAACTAAATGCATTGATTGACTATCCACACTATAATATTATTTTCGTAATACTTTATCTTTAATTTATTATGAATGACTTGACTTGACTGTCTCGGTGGCCTAACGGAAGCGTATGCGACTGCTGTTCCTGAGGTCTCGGGTTCGATTCCCGGGTCGGATCAAATGTTTGAATTACCTGCAAATATTTGTTTCGGAGTTTGGGTGTTTTCTATATATGATATGTATGTATTTACAAAAAAAAAAGTATATAAGTATTATATCAGTTGTCTAGTACCCATAATACAAGCTCTGCTTAGTTTGGGACTGGATGACGTTCTGTGTTAAATGACGAAAATATTTATTTATGAAATATTTAATTTTTTTTTATTTTTAATTTTATTCGATGGACAGAGAAAGACTGTTACTGTGAATTTTAATTTGTAATATATATTATATTATTATACTTAGTAATTATTTCACTACAGAGATCACAAAAACTCGAAACTTTGAAATTGTATTTTATACTATAACGAATCCTCATCACAGTCTTTTGTTGGTGAAGAAGATAAATTTGAAACATCGATAAATTTAATTAATTTACAAATCAGAATGAATAAAACTATCTATAAAGTGTGAGATATCAGTTTAATAACTTAGCAAGTAAATTACGGTATTACGCATTGGAAATATTAAGGGTAACACTGGCATCCTGATAAGGTAAACCTTCAAAACTGATAAGTGTGTTTGTACCTGCACAACCACATATCTTATTGTTAGCTTTGTCAAATAGGGATTGATAAAGCTGTTTCACCATATGAAATATATATATATTTATTTTAGTGTAAAATATTACAAGAACTCTTTGTAGGTTTCGAAAAAATTATCATACAATGAGTTGGATCTGAAAAAAGAAAGCACTCGAATATAATATTAATATAGACTTCATTTAAATTGGAAAATAATAGTACAACAACTTACAATCCATTAGTAACGGTGTTCATCAAGTAAAACATGTAGCGTGGGGATATTTCAGCGTCTATTATTCTAGCACTGTATAGTATGCCTTGACATAAACAAAACAGCATCAAAGGCAAAGGAATGTTCGATGGCAAAATGTTCATCTCATATAATGTAGAAGAGTACAACTGTAATTAAATATTATGAGACAATAGATAAGCGTCCTTAAATGTACCCAGATAATAGAAAAATAAGGAAGACTCTGAAAGAGGTGTTATGTCCGATAGCCAGCTCGGACTGCTGTAGGGTTTTTCTTACAATAAAATCTTAATGGCAGCCCGTATAAAGATGGCGCCGTTCCCGCCCGTGCCTCGCAGAGCATGTTAAGCCGTCAGTCCCAGATGTCATGTACATCTATGGCAATCGTTATTAAGAATCAGTACCCTCAAATATACTGACACCTAGTTAAACCTTCGAATTCACCCTCAGGGTTTCAGAGGTCCAATGCCAGTCGCTCCGGCCAGTAGGCAATGGATAATCTGATATTTAGGTAAAATTGATGGAATTAGTAGCCGACCCCAATTAAAACTTTGGAATAATAAAGGTTAGAAAGATGATGAAGGAAGACTCTAAATAGGACTGCATCTTAACAAAACAAAATCAAAACACTTATCTATCTATTATAGTTACTATAGCGACTTGCATATACAGAGTACAGAACTACAGAGCAACGAACTATAGAGTAACTACTAATCCTGTATCGTATATATATTTTGTATAGAAATTCTAGGGTCGCTAAGCATCACTGCGGCACGCCAGGCGACATGATGCCCGTCACTCTACATTAAATATATTTTTGCGCTCAAATATCTTTACTGAGTAGCTATCAACAACAGCATCATTTGCTGGTCATTTGCCAATTTACTGTTACTGCTAGACTTTGAAAATGATTTGACTATATTATTTCATTGACGATTGCTCTTTAAAATCTAGGTTATTTGGTAGATTTTGGAAATGTTGTTTTTAGAAGATGTGAACAGAGCAGTAAATTTCAAAACAAAAAGCAGGGTAATTAATCCTATGTAGCCTGTCTAGATTATTTTATAATAGTCTTTACCTTGAATGCTGCTGTAAAAGGTGCAACAGATAATGCCAAATTTGGATTAAAAAACATTGATAGTCCCGCCAAGCATCCAGCAGGTAAGGCATGAGTTGCTGAGTCATATCCTTTTTTGTAGCAGAGGTAGCATATTATGGCCTATAATATAAGGAATAATCGGAATAAAATGGTTTACAATTTACCTAATTTGATAAAATTTTGAAGATTACATTTTTCTTACTTTATAAATGCCAACATAACTGCCAAGGAATAAAGCTAGCTTAAAATGTCTACTTTTTATTGAAGATATAGCCGAAACTGGAGTTTTAAGTCGTGGGATTAACACCTTGCCGAAAGAAACTGCAAGTCCAATTCCAAAGTAAGAAGACATTTCCTGAAAAGTGAAACAAAAATAATTAGAAGTAAAAGAAAAGAGAAAAGTTGTCATTAATTTTAAAATTTTCGAATATGACTTCATGATACAACACAAAAATTAATTTAATTAATAATTACATACACAACAACAAATCGACCTAAGCCTAGATAGACATGGGTTAAATTTACAGTCATAACCCAACTTTAAGTTGTTATCTTGAAGTATGATCTTACCTTTATCTCAATCTCTTATTCACTTTTAGATGAACTTATGTATCTGTCTCGTTGGTCTAGAGGTTAGCGTAAACGACTGCAGATCAAGAGTTGTGTCCGACTGGTAGCGGGTTTTTCTTACTAGAAATTATCCATGGTAACCCAAAGTTTGGTGCCTCAAAAAGCATGTTAAGCCGCCGGTTTTGGTTACAATGAATATCTATGGCAATCGTTATTTAAAGTCAGTGCCCTCAAATATACTGACAACTAGATCAATCGTTGAATTCAGTTCAACCCCGTTCCGGAGTCGCAGAGGCAATGGCAGTCACTCCGTGGAAAAACAAATATTCAGGAAATAACCAGATAAACTAGTAGCCGACCTTAAATAATCTTGAGAATGATAAAAGATAGGCGGAAGATTTATAGTTAACTTATCATTAAGATACAGCAGAAATTTTTACCTTCAGTATATAATTCTTACAGTCCCCTTCGTGTGGGCAGACATTCTCAGATCCATAAGTTTTTTTTCTAACTTTCTCAGGATTAATTAACCTGAACATAAAGTACTACAGTTACGTACACATTTAGGTGAAAGAACTTTAATGGTAGTTTTGATATTACAATTATGATAATAAAACCATTTTCATATGATGTGGAACAGAACACTAACGCAATACACGAAAATTCAAAACACTTCTAGAAACGATTTATATTTACAAATAGTTATATTATTCGCTCTAATCAGACTGCCAGTAACGTTTTCATATTTAAACTGCTAAACGGCATGGGTCTAGTTTCTTCATCATCATCATCATCAGCCTATCGCCGTCCATTGCTGGACATAGGCCTCTCCAACGGGTCAAGTTTAGGAACAAAAAACTAAAACTCCCAGGCAGTGGGACCGGAACACAAGTTTATATATAAGTGAGATTCTATGAAGAAAAAGACCTGATTTTTAAACTTGCTATCTCAACTAGTACCTACCATAAAAGTGAACCTCTTTCTTCCTTCTCTTTTTCTAAGCGCATTAAGTACAGTAGAAGAGAGTTTCCTATCATAAATATTAAAACTTCTTTTGTTTTACTTAAGGATATTAATCCAGCTCTATTTAGATATTTTAAGAAGTACTCGATCACCTAAAAGTAAAATAATAACATGAGTAAAGGACATCTCCAGTTAACCAATACTCCTTTCAAGATGCTTGAAGACTTATATTTTGGAAGTCTAATCTCTACCTTTGGTAAATTGTTGAAACTACAAAATAAAGTTGTAGAATAAATAATATGATGATATTATTTATTCTTCAACTTTATTGTTGAGTTTAAATTTTTATTCGATCCTGGGTAAATAATGAATGAAAATGTGTTAGACTGTAAATAAGTTTAAAATAAGATCATTTAAAACTAAAAGAATCAAGTTAGTATCTTACCAGATTGCAATAGAAATTTGTGATCAATAATCTTCTGCTCGGGGATTCCAATGTTAAAAATATTCCACATAAAGAAAAAGGTACGGATAAAAAGAAATGGTAGTAAAATCTTCCTAGCAAAGATCTGAAAAAAAAAGGATGCTTGATATGTGATTCAGATTTAACAGAAAGCACTATGAACAAAAATAACAACTATTCGTAAGCATACCGTACTTTGTTAAGAGTCATACATGTGGTCTCATTCGATAACAATGATACCAAGACATTACAGAAAACTGGGGTTAAGTAATTATTTTGATTCGTTAAAATAAAGTCACCATATTTGTGTCTGTTATTTCGTTATGTTGCTCTCATTAGATAACAATGATACCAAGACATTACAGAAAACTGGGGTTCAGTAATTATTTTGACTCGTTAAAAGAAAGTCACCATATTTGTGTCTGCTATTTCGTTATGCCCTAGATAAGGAAAGATAAAATATTTCATAATCAAAATCACCAGCAGCAAAAGGGAGCAATGAATATTTAGTTTTTTTGTAGTTTACCAACCTAATGGTGTACTTAATCAATAGGTAACTGAACAATAAACCGACAAATTTAAGTTTTATAGGCAAATTATAACATGAGAAATATTTAGTAGAAGTCTAACATGATTGATACTACGGGTATGTAATTCCCTAATTTTCTTCTAATTTGTCGATGTCATACAACACTCGCAGTAGTCAAGGATGCATACAGACCAAGTGGAGTAACTAAGTAGTTACTCCACTTGGTCTGTATGCATCCACAAGGTGGCTAAGCAATAGCTGGATAATCAATCAGCTACATGTAATGGAAGAGATCTATATCCAGCAGTGTACTGCAGCAAGCTGATGAGTATAAATAATAAATTAAATTTTTCACCTGAACAAACAAACTAACTGCATTCCAGTGGTTGAGACTAATGTCCCAGTGAGGACAGATCTCCCATAATCTTTGGCAATTTTGATCCATTGTTCTCTATTCTTTAATTTTTTACCTTGCATCAAAAGTTGTCCCTGAAAATTTGTTTTTAAAAGATTAACTTTAAAAAAAATATGCATAAAATTTTGCAAAAATCAAAATTCATATTTCACATGGCATGAAAGACGCATGCTCATGTTTCTTTAAGTAACTGGCCTTCTTCAGATATGTAAACAGATAAAAACAATGACGAGCACCGGCTTTAAACAGATTTAAGGTAACTAGTAATTTGAGGCAACCAAATTTAAACCAGTTGATTTTAGGCATATTAGTGTTCCTAGGCAAAGAGTTTTAGTTTGGTGATTATTTTTTTTGTATTCGTGGGAAGCAACCTAAAGAAACGAATACCTTCGAATGTTACTCCAGTTGATGTGAATATAGTCACTTAAACGAAGCACCTTTTGAAAATGAGCATAGGCTACTAAAGAAACGCCTATAGAGAGACCGTTATATAGTTGTACGAGTATTTTCCACATGGGGTCCTGATTATAAAATGAGAACTACCAGACGCAACCATTTAGAAAATATATAATACATTATTACACGTGTCTGTAAGATTTGAGGATTGCTCTCGACTTTTTTGAAATCCCATCATCAAATCCCGACATATTAACAATGTGACCATACAGGGACTACACCAAATCTATTGCAAAAATAATTTTTAAAATCGGTTTATAAACGACGAAGATATCAACGAAAATACATAAAAAACGATTCCAACGAATTGGTATTCCCCCCTTTTGAAGTCAGTTAAAATATATGTAGTTGTTGGGTGCCGCACCAACCTTTTTGTTCAATAGGTATTTTTTTAGAGTAAAATAAGTAGGAATTTATGGAAAAATAAATATCACTAAATGTTGCTTCACCTGCAATAAATAAAATGAAAAAGAGTATGACTTACAAGATAAATAAGTGCAGAGAATCTGGCACTGCCTATTAGACACGATTTGAAGATAAACAGAGTTGCTTTTAGGCACATATTAGTCCATGGATGCACCAATGTATAACATGGTACATCCTTGCACAAGGAATCGAAGACAACTTTGCTTATTACGGCCATAATGAATCCTTAAGTGTTGATGTTACTAATTAAAATTTAAGTAATTTTATCTTCATAAAATAAGGCAAAACTGATTTCTCCATTGGTATTAACGTCATTGAATGGAATAAGCTATTTTGAAGTCTGAAATAATAAAGGTTCAAATTAGTATGTGAAAATAGATAAAATACATAGATATAAAAACATCTTTAAATACTAGACCTCGTTAATTGCTCCGCAAAATATAAGTGATGTTCAGCAAACAAATGTTTATTGTTAAGCATTCCACGTGGATTATATGATTATAAACTATTCATATCAGTATGTTAAAAATGTCGTACTCTAAAACACTTTACAATGTCATCCCAGCACTGACTTCAACGAAATACTCGTATGCGATATATTTGCAATAAATTATAGGAATATATAGAAAAAAATCGGCCAAGTACGAATCAGACTCGCGCAAAAAGGGTTTCGTACCCATTTCAAGCGTCTACCTGTTGCTGTTATCAATATCGAGCAAAAACGAGCAAAAAATCATGTTTGTTGTATGAGAGCCCCCAAAGGTATTTCTTTTATTTTTTTATTATTTGCTGTTATAGTGGCAACAGAAATACATCATCTCTGAAAATTTCAACTGTCTAACTACCACTGTTCATGAGATACAGCCTGGTGATAGACAAATAGCGAAGTCTTTGGGTTAACCCTAAAAAACGATTTTTTATGGACTATACATAAATACTTTGGACATTTGATACACTACGCCATCTAGATTCAAATTAACCAGAACCTATGCTACGATAGTTTTGTTATATTGATAGTTGACTGATAGAATATTCTTAGGGTACCACTAATCTCACTAGCATTTTTAACTTGATTTGTCTGTTATAATATAGAAGTAGTAACCTCACAACCAGCCGGCCCCAGCGACTCCTTCGTGACAGTCACATACAAGCGTCAAAAAATTCTTCCGCATCATTGCCTACTGTAGCGTTCCCAAAAGGCTGGCAGCATTGCCACGTTGAATGGCAATGCTTATACTCTGTACTTGAAAAAAAAGCCAGCCTTCTGATTACAAGAAGCGTCAATCAGTTGCTTAGCTATTTGTTCTAACATAGTGCCACCACTCGGACCCCATGAAGCTAACGTTAGCAGTACGTACGTAAATAACTAGCTGTACTTAGAAAGTGAGATGGGGCGAGGGTGTCGATGCAAGTTGCGTCCCACACCAATGGCCTACCAATCTTCCATGACAGTAACGACATACCATCCAGTTTCTTGCCATCATCTCGTACCAGACCATTTGACCCACGTACAGCTAACTTAGAACAAGTAATGAAAACTGTGTAATGAGCAAGATTGTTAAATTTGGTATATCTCTGGGTGTAATTTGATTATATTAAAGCATTTAGTTCAATTTTTTAAAATTTTTCGTTTTAGTCTATATTAATAATGTTATAAAGGTAAAGTTTCTAACTTTGTTTGAATGGTTGTAGGAGGAAATCTTGGGAAGCATTGATATCTTCCTGAAAACTCTTTCACTAACAGAAAGTGATACTGTTCAGAAGTCTTATATGCCATATTTTATTATGATATATTAGTATTTGTAAATCAAGTCGTATAAAATCAGGGGGCTAACGACCAACGAAGTGGGCACGGGTTAGCTAGTCATTAATAAAAATGAATACTTACCCACCACTGTCAATTTTACTTCTGTACAGTTCCGTTATTACAATATACCTTAATTAAATAGTCTTTAAAGAAAAAAGAATGAAAGAACTCCTTAAAGTTAGTAGTCCGTAGCTACCATTACTTATTGTATGCATAAGAGGCACTTTAACCTTTGTGGCATTCATGAATTTTTGCATACATTAATATATATTATCATTATGATAGCTACTGTCTTTATTGTATCGGTTTCTAACCCAATTATATCGAGTACTGACATAGATACCGTGAATACGAAAATTCACCATCGGGATATTAGTTTTTTTGTAAACATCAAAACTATATTTTTTGCATAAACTGGTGTGAAATGACAACTTTTCTCGTCATCGATCTTATATTTTTATCTTATAATGTGTACTTAGTAAACGTTTTGATATACTGTGAATAGAAAGATATAGATTTTATAGGTAGTGTCGGTCACTCCTACCACCAAAAGAAAATCATAAAAAATACAAAATACAACAAATAATATCTGAGTAAACTAAAAATAGAACGTAATTAAAATAAATAACTCAGATAAATTGAAGCAAATAAGTGGTGATCGCAGGGTGTATTTGGTCACATCGGTGACGGTACTAAACTTTTTTGGCTTGTAGTATTTAGCTATACCTATTGGGAAGAACATAACACCATTAGTCAGCCGCCAGAGCCTCGTTCGTATACGGCAGGATGTACCGCGTGCAAGTGAGGTTCAATTGGGGCGTAAGAAGGTGGATCGCCTCCTTACACCCCATATATCATATAATAAGATAATACATTATATGCGTCATTATAGTTTGTCAATAAAAACATACACTTTTTGCCAAACTTCAGGAAATAAGGTTTCCATTAAGGTTGTTATCTACTTACGAAATAAGTAAGACTTCTATAAATTTAGTGTTTATTTCTGATATATTTTTATTAAATAAATTAGATTTACAAAATAATTGAGCTAGTTATGAACCTCTTCTAATTATAACTTCGGTCATGGTAATGTATTATTTAACTTAAGGCAAACAAATATTAAATATGGTATTATAGAAAAATATTTTATTAACTAAAAGCATAATTAACTCTTCTTACAACTTTAAACTTTATCGCTTTGCGATTCATATTGAAGTCTATTAGATGTCTTCCACGGTAAGTCCGTTAAAACCCTCATCTCTTACGAGGTATCTCGTTCTTATACACGCTTAATTTAATTTTAAAATGTCACATTCCAACACTTTTCTTCACAATTTCATGGAAGTTTACTGTCAAGAAATCAGCTCTGTAACAATATGTAAATTGCAATAGATTTATGATTATAATAAAATGATATCGAGAAAAGTATCTACGTAATTTCGTATATTGCACTTAACAATTTCTTAGAACATATTAGTCAGATTATAATATTATTGATAACGAAAATTAAGACTACGGTACAATAGAGTTTAATTAAATAAACGTAGAAACAAATGCGATAGAGGTTTTGGTGTAATTAAAAAGAAAAATAAACAAATTCATCCCTAAATCGTCATTTGTAATCAAACATTAACTATATTGTGGTTACTTAAAAGTTCTAAAAGGAAATAAAACACTTACAATCCATTTGTAACAGAATTCATGATATCCGAAACATACTTTGGACACATATCAGAATCAAGTACTCTGGTATTAAACAGAATGCCTTGACACAAACATAACATAACCATTGTAATATGTTCGCTAAAAGGTAGACCTTTCTTTTCGTAAAGGGTTCTCAAATAGAGCTGAAAGTAAGATCAGTTATTAATGTCGGCCCATTTCACACACTCACGTTGAGGGAGAATAACACCAAGAAGCTTCAGCAGAACGCCGTTTGGACATACCATATTTTGAAAACTAATTATTTTATATTATTTTACCCACTCATGTAAAATACAACAAGTGGTCACCACGCCGCGAAGCTTCGTAATTCACTAAATGTTGTGGGCTCAAATCCTACGCAGGACAATACTTTGTGTGATCCACAAGTTGTTGATCTGAGTCTAGGTGTTCTTGATGACCGTTACATGTATGTTTGTAAAGTTCCCCGCGACACAGGATTTATTTCGAGGGCAGGAGTTGCCTTTTTAAAACATATTAAAGAAGATCAATCAGATACTGAGAAGCATCCAGGAGCTGGATGCGAAAAGCCATAGATCGAACTAAGCGGCGTGAAATTGGAGAGGCCTATGTCAAGTAGTGGACTGCGATAGGCTGATGATGATGATGAATCAGACACATTGAGCATATTTGTCTGAAATTTACAACGTGAATCTGCAAATATAATCGTAAATTTTCTTACAAGCTTACAAGGATAATGTATTACCTAATATAAAACTAATTCACGACAACAAACATAGAAAACCTGTTTATAGTAACGTATCCAGCTTGAATAAAATAATATAGTGAACGTAATTTTTTACCTTGAATGCTGCAGTGATAGATGCAATTGCTAATCCTAAGTTTGGACTGAAAGCAGATGATAACCCAGCTAGACATCCAGCAGGTAAAGCATATAAAGCTGAATCGCATCCTTTTAGATGGCACAAGTAGCATATGATAGCCTGCAATATCATTAATACAATATCTTAGCTCCAGGAGACCCAGCAATACCGAACTGCAAATACCAAGTAATACTGTTCAGAAATGTTTTATACTTAAAAGAGGCGACGCATACATGTACATCCATAATATGTATTCTAAACTTATAAGGGTCTATGAATGGCTGTAGCAATTTACACTTAAGGTAACCCATATTTTAAGTAATCAATCTACGAGTATTCAACAGGAGAAGGTAAGCTTACAAAATTGTAAAAAAATAACAAAAATGATATTAAACAAGAAACAAGTAAAATATTTAAACAGTTTTTCTTAAGAAAACCAGATTTTATTACTGGTTAAGACAAGAAATATTTTAAACCCTTTAATTTGATACCTATTACGGATATATCATTGAGAAATATAAAATCCCTCTATCTTCTCACGGCGACCGTTTTGGATTAATAATAATATCGATTATGTATAATTGCATTGTCATCAGAACTACAGGGGAATTTTAAATTTTAGCACAATCGAAATCGGGGTCAAATTCAACTTACAAAATTTGATACAAACAAACATCAAGATAGGTGAAACTAAATAAATATATATAATAAATACAAATAATAATCAAAAAGGTGGTGAAAAGTTTTACTTTGTAAATGCCAACATAACTGCTCAAAAAGAACGCCAGCCTCAAGTGTCTAGCTCTTATTGACATCATGGCCTTGACAGGAGTTCTTATCTGTGGAACTATCACTTTGGCCAAGGAAATTGCCAAAGATATTCCAAAGTACGTAGAAGTCCCCTAAAAGAAATCAAATACAAGTTAAAGAATTGAAAGTGTAAATTTGGGCCTAATTCAGAAGCGCATATAATTGCTGCATTCATAAACATTTTCAAATTAAAAGTAATATAATAATGTTATTTGTACGTCAATCGAACGGTAAACTCAAGATACTATGTTTATAGTCTCGATTGTCAGCTCTTGATAGAACTTGTTGGAATACATCTACCGTGGGAGAGCCACGCTTCGGCATGAATGGGCCGGCTCGACCAGAGTGATACCACGGCCTCACAGAAAACCGGTGTTAAACAGCTCTTACGCTGTGTTTCATCGAGTGAGTGAGTATACCGGAGGCCCATACCCCAATCCAACGCCTCCTACCCCCCTCACCATCCCCTTTCCTCCCAGGCCGCCTTAGTGTGGGTCACCATGCTGCATTGTTCTTTTTCGCATTGAGGATGGTGACCACCACTCTTGGATTCTGCTCATGCTTTCCATCAGGCAGGGCAGAGTCATTTTGGCAGCTTAATATAAAAAAAAAAAAACATTCTAGAATTAAAATCACTTGTACTTATTCCATTTTATCCAGACCTTTGATGATGGAATAAAGTGAAAATGGTCAGATCCGGTAAACATAAATAATATAGTGGAACATGTACAAGTGATTTTAATTCTAGAAAGTATTAAAATACTATAATAGTAGAATCTAATAAGCAGGTTGACGGAGATCTTTGATTTGATTGTAACCGAGTATAATTTATCTACCATATTTATGTATTTAGGAATATATATAACCATTTACTAAGTCCTGCTTTGGGATTACACTCGATCGACAACCCATTATGTCCCACTGCTGGGCTTGGGTCTCCTCTCAGAAGAGGGTTGAGGTCATATGTCCCCACGCTGGCCAAGTGCGGGTTGGGGACTG
Organism: Hyphantria cunea; assembly: GCA_003709505.1. NCBI lineage: Eukaryota > Metazoa > Arthropoda > Insecta > Lepidoptera > Erebidae > Hyphantria > Hyphantria cunea. The sequence continues at coordinate 44,584 of PKRV01001202.1, forward strand.
GCACGAATACGTTGTGGCTACGTATCTTGCCGTTGGATGTTTTTAAGCTGCGCGAAGGCCTGCAACTAAGCTCACGACTGTTATCGTATGCTAACAACCGGGACCGACCGCTTAACGTGACCTCCGAATCACGGAGACGCTCCTGGTAACATGCCACCAGCGGTCACCCATCCAGGTACTAACCGCGCCGTCGTTACTTACCCTCGGTGACTGTTTCTAATCACCGAGTGGAAATGGACTATGAGCTTGGAATTACACTATCTTGTGTAAAATGTGAGATGATAGTATTTGATGATTATGATATACTCCTAGACGCTACAGCGGGCCAGTCTTAATGGAGATCATCCAATTATGTAAGAGATATAATGCTGCACAAGTGTGTGCGCAAATATAGAGGTACTCTGCGTTACGCCCAAGGAGAGATCAGGTGTGGGACCAACATGTTACGTGGTCTTGAGGCAAATAGGGTAAGCCCCAACTTCTAAACTCCGACCTGTTATTACACTTTTCTATAATAAATAACACTTTTCTGGGCTTATACAGAGATTGAGCCAAAGACATCTTGATCGTAAGTCGCATTCTCTAACCGCTAGAATCTAACGGTTGGTCTAGCGGCTAGATCAACGAAGCAGTGGAGCAGAGATAATCTTATTATATTATTATTTTATTGGTACTATGTATTGAATGTGTAGAATTTAAACACTACAGACAAAACTATTTACATAATTTTAGATAAACACACTTTTATATATTTGGGTAGTATAACACAGTCACAATACTACCCAAAGTTTAAATAGGTTAAAATTAACATAAACAACTCAATGCCATATGACTGCCTAGCGTAGCGTTCTATGCCACAATGGCAACACCAGTATATAAGACAAAAGTAACTGCAAACTCACCTTTAGGATATGTTTCATACAATCTCCTTCATGAGGACATACGTTTGTACATTCGTCAGACTTACTTCTTACCTTCTCAGGTGTGAAAAACCTACACAAATAATAATGATAATAATAAATAATAAATATTTCGGACATCTAACACACAACGCCATCTAGTCCTAAGCTAAGCAGAGCTTGTGTTGTGGGTACGAGACAACTAATATAAATACATATATATCTCTTTTGTAAATACATAATATTCATCGACTATTTTGAAATACTATAGTTATGGTAAGGGGTATACTTACTGTAAAGCTAGTTTTATAATTCTTTCACAAGCTTCAAAAAGAGTAAAATTTAGATGTATATCGTTAAGTGCCTTTGTCTCAATACAGATCTAGTTATGACCAGCAAGTAAGACATTTTGAAATGTTCACTATCAAATCAACGTAAACTGCACGATAGGTTCTTTCTAAATAAAGTTATTAACAACAACATCGATAGCACAGACATATTCAATCATTTATTGCTAGCAGTTCTCACGTTACCTCATAACCAAACCTTCTTTGTCAACCATTAGTGACCACTATTCTTGGACTAACTCACTTTTAGTACACATGTGTAATTAATCCAATAGATTGAATGGTAAACGTAAATTCAAAAATGAAATATTACAATCGTTTGCTAGATTTTTTTGAAGATTGAAATCATTAGCCTATTAAAAATTATAAGTAAATTATGTTCTGCAATTTGTTTCCGTAGACATTAATTACTATACAAATAAATACGAATACGAGAATAATATTTACACATAAAAATACGAATTGTAAAAAAGAAAGAAAACCGCTAATTTCGTTAAACATAAAAGCAACATATTACATTACAAAATTATATAAATCTACCTTACGAATTATGTAATACTCGTGATATACATTTAACTACATTAACATATTATATCAACTCAATTAAATATTCTTTATCAAGAAGTGTAGCAAGTTTAAGAAATTATTATCTGTAGCTATACTAACCAGAAGTCATGATTTACTTCTTCATTTACTCTTGAACGCATCCAATACATTAAAAGTGCATTCCCCAGCATAAACATAAACACTTGCTTTGTTTTAGTAATATATAAATAACCACTTGTTTCCAATTGTCTTAAAAAATACTCAATCACCTAAAAGTACACCCAAAAAAATATAACCTTAATTACTTTACTTAAAAAATAACTCATTTTATTGAAATAAACAATTTGAAATTCAATGTTGAATTGACAAATACATTACACACTAAAACACTGCGGTAGGTGGAGTCTGCGTTGTCCGCAGGTCACTTATATAGAAAGTTATCCCGTAGTTGTTTTGAACTCTATTGGGGGAAGGCGTTAAAATGGGTCAAAATAGCGTAATAATAGCTGTTCCCACCTATCTCGGGCGCAAAGTGGCATTCTGTGAGGTATTAGTCGGTCCGATTCAGATACACGAACCGATTGCAAGCCCTAGTGGGATGACGGCCCAAGGCTTAAACATGTCAAAAGAAAAGGCGTTTGTCAAGTTTCCTTCTTTTTACAGTACTTATAAGGACTCAAAAATTAGGACAACAGTCCTTCACTTACATCCTTTGATTATATAAAACTATTGAATTTGGTTGAAATTATTGAAAATTAATGTTCCCGGCGTGTTTACCGTATATTAATGCGCATGTTTAACACGTGGACGCGTGTGATATTATTGTGTAAATCAAACGACCCTAGCCTAGATGACAATCAGCTCTAGATCTATATCGCGTATTTGAAATAGTTCTTAATTATATCTTGCACCTAAACCCCTATTCCTTTAGCCAGATACGCAAGTTGAGTGAACATACTTAACCTAAAATTAGCAATGCGCTAACGCGGGCAATTATGTCGACCTTAAACTGAAATAATTATCCTAGCAAACTTCCAGTAAAAATATCAATACGATGATAAATGGTTGGTAAAACGGGAAAAAAATTTACAAAACTGAAAAATACTAAGTAAACATTATTTTTTCAAAACAGCAAAAATAATCTTACCAAGTTAATATAGGCATTCGTAATCCATCTTCTTCTACTAGGCATCTCTAAATACACGCAAAGACCGCTCATAGTGAAAGGAATTAAAATAAAAGTGTAATAAGAGTATTTCCCCATTAGATTCCTGAAATAAATCAATTACCTAGTCTTTATAAAAATCGTAACAAAGATGGCACTACTGTAGTTGATTAACTAAAAGGGTTCGCCCTAATAAGGAGTTCAGGAGACTTTATTTGCTAAAAACTTTTATAAGAATTTCACTCATCGCAATGCATCACGCAATGCCGTCTGGTTTCAAAATAGGCAGATATTATTCATACTTTTAAAAGTGTATATAGTACAGATAAATATGCTCAATAGTCACAATAAAAGTAATCGTGTTCATCACAAAATTCCATGAATTCCAGCTTAGTAGTTTGAGTGTGTACAGTGATCTTGGTTGATAATCAGCATAATCAATAAGCATGTTGGTTTATAGGTGATCTTTCATCTACTTTACCTAAAAAGACATATTAGCTGGCACCCTGTCCCTGCAATCAGCATCCCTGTAATTACTGATCTGAGGTAGTTTTTACCAATTTTAATCCATTGTTCTTTATCTATCATCTTTTTACTCCCCACAATGATTTGCGCCTAAAAATAAACGAAAATTGATATTTTTACCTAATAGTTTACGTAACAGATAATTTAAATAATAATAATAATAATAATAATACTTTATTTCATTAACCAGCCTTAACAATTTTCGGAAGTGACCACAGTGGACCACAGTTATGTTAATCTAGGAATAGTGATAATTGATATTATAAAGACCAATCTTTTTGTTTGTTATCCTATACCACTATAAAAAAGTATTTCTGGACAAATAAATAAATATTCCGGACATCTAACCCACAGCACCATCTAGTCCCAAAGTAAGCAATGCTTTTATTGTAGGTACAGTTGTCTAAACTGTATTTATTTAGAACTTTGAAAAATCTGAAATCCAGAAACCGAGAACAAACCAATATGAGACATATTGATTTATTCTCGGTTTTAAGTTTTTTTTATATTTAAGTAAACGATACTACTCTGTCTGATGGAAAGTATTAGCAGAATTCAAGAGTAGTGGTCTCAAATACTGATTGCAAATATAGACAATATGGCTATGCGGCCCGATGACCTACACTACAGGCACAATTATATATAATATAAAGTAAAGAAATATATTACTTACTAGATAAATTAAAGAAAAGAATTTAGCACTGCCAAGAAGACCATCTTTGTAAAACATGGGGGATGCTTTCAAGCAACTGGTTGTCCATGGATGTACTACCGCTTTGCATGACATATTTGTCCATTCAGAAACAAAGTGATGTTTACTCATGGCTACCATTTTGAGTATGGTTTCTTCTAGTCTGAAAAAAGTAAAAAGAATGACGTGACAAAACTTATCATTATGTTCTAGACCTTTCAATAGTACGCTCACAAATGTCATGAATTTCCTTCATACTGTACGAAGACTAGTTAAAACAAAATAAGAGCCACCACGCTTTTACAATATTCTTATGATTTTTTTAAGTTCTAGGGTTGATTGATGATTAGATCAGATGAATTAATTAAGTTTCATTATAATATAATATATGAATAGCATAAAAATGATGAAAGCAAAATAAACAAAATGCACTACTTTTTCAAATTTTTTTTTGAAAATGTAACGGTGAGATAAATAAAAGTAAAAAAAAAGTGTTGGTTAATTTGTAGATTTCCTCAATATCTAGTGTGCCCTCATCTTTTTCTGATGCACTCTTGAAGACTGGAAAGTACACCCTCCACCAGGTGTACTACTGTTTCTTGAGGAAATTGTTCCCAGCTTGTTTTCAGAACGTTTATTAGCTGTCTTTTATTGTGCACGGGTTGACGATATAACGTTGAGTTGCAATTATGCCTTCGTTCAATAACCAACTCGGTTCTACCTGATATAGAGATTCCTCTCCACACCATAACATTGGGGCCCCCAAATCTGACACTTTAATGGATACAAGCAACCGAAAATCGCTCACTTTCACGCCTCCAAACCCTAATGCGACGGTCATCACTAAAAAAATTAACTTTGCACTCATCCTTGACAATACTGTGCTCCAATCACTCATATCGTAATCGGTTTGCACGATGAACACTTGTTAATGTTACCCGTACTACGCGTCAGCTAGAGCACTGCTGGTCCTCGTGTGATCGATTTCTGATGGTTTAATCAGTATTACGTGTACCCGTCACCTACTGCAAATGGGTTTGTAAAGTACGGGTGGTTATGCAGCGTTCTCTGCGCGCAGTTAAGCACACGTAGCGGTCCTCCTGTGTGTTAGTTGCTCGAACTCTGAAAGATCCTCGTCTCCTGGTTAGACTCCCGGTCTCTTAAAATCGATTTCAAGCATTGTGGATCGCTCGCCGGGTAAAACCCAGCTGCAATGCCACAGAACGCTGCGAATGGCCTTCTTGAAACAATGTTATGGCCCTAGTAACTTTTTCAAAATGTTAATTCAGCCACTAATTAAACAAAACCATACCTTAACTGCTTTTGACAGAATCGTCACTTTGACTGAGTTAAAATCCGTCTTAAAAATCAGGTAGAATCAAGTGCTAACAATATAACTATCCACTTGAAACGATTGTGCAGTTGGAATATTAAAAAAATGTTTGTAAACAAATAAGGTAACACCACAATAAACAATCATCTACTTGAGAACGCATAAAATATAATCATCGCTAGTGGCCCTTATTTTGTTTTGATTAGTATATTTTCAAAAGAGTTAGTTTCAGGTAATCGGCTGATCATAAAAAAAAAGAAAACTAATTTAACCATTAACTAAAACAGAGTAATTAAAATAAATGGTTCAGTTATTTATCATCTTCATCAGCCTACTGCAGTCTACTTCTGGATAAAGGCCTCTACAATTGTAAGCCACTTGGTTCATTTGATGCTTACAGATATCTATAAAAGTAAATTTATTATATCATAAAATATCTTCAAAAAGCTTCACGATTTTCATAATGACCATGAAATGATTTTTTCTACTTATTTTATTAATTTTGAACTTTTGCTAAGCAAGTTTCTACACTTACTTCAGTTTGTTCCAAAAACATGTTAAAGATTTTTTTAAATATTTTTTTTTTATTTGCTAGTAATGGGTATAAATTTTAATTCATTTTAAATACCAAACAGAAACCTGAACTATTGAATTTAGTACGTCCTTAATTGATTACAAAGTACTATATAAACTAAAGAGCTTATACTTAGTACCTCATACAAAATCAAAATAATTATACTTGCATAGATAGTAGTAGTATAGAGAATGCACTCTTTAACTAAACACTTATACCTATAGAAACCACATCTACATCACAATATACTGACTGATTAATACGGTGGCGACACGTAGAAAATAGATTTTAAAATGTAAATGAATTAATTAATTGCTTGAAAACCAATGCCACAATAGGTCACGTCACACACTTAACAACCAAGGTCAGAATTTTATGAAACACGTACCTAAACTATATGAAGCGAGTACATGATTACTGCGGATAGATAGATACTCTTTGTGAGGGGCTAAGTAGTAATCGAGTAAGTCAATTGCCGCAATCAATGCTAGCGAGTAGTGAGGGGATCACATTTTGGAGATAAGTGACCGTTGCTAGAATGGTGAAAGGCACGACAGAGTCTTGCCCCGGAAGTGACTCTGGTCAATTAGGGTACATCCCAGTCATCCCAGTACGTGGAGTGCGGCTAGAGGGAGGTCAAAAGCCGCTGATTTGTTCCTCGAGCTTCTCCCGACTGCTGAGCTAGGCCGTTGCGGGATCTAGGGGGTAGATCGGTTCTCCGGGAGTCCCACACACGCCCTTCTCCCCTACGGAGAGTATGGTACGAAAAGCATTCCCGCGTAAAGAAAAGGTTACAACTTAGCAGTATGAATTTTTTCTACATTGCAATGGAATCCACGACCTTCGGCTTAGACAGGACCATTAATTGTATTGTGGTTCTATATTTCCAATGTTTAATTGTGACATATTGAACTGTAGTTTTAAACCATCCGCGTTATTACGGACTGAAAATACGGAGTGTTACAACCACAGGGCAAATACAAAGAGGAGATGCTCTCATGAATTTTTTGTATGAAACAATGCTTGACAATTTGCGGGGTTGGGGGGGTGTTACTGTACTCTTTTCAATCTACCAAACAATAACAAAACTACTCACATCGTGATATGTTGAGGTTGCAACGTAGTTTAACTACCTAGTACTGGATCTAGGATGTAAGGGACGTATTCATATTTTTTTACTAGAGTGTAATTTTCCAAGTTCAGTTTATTCTAGCAAATATAAAGAAGCCTCAATTAAAACCCAAAATACTCGTAACCTTATTTAATTCTAAATAAAATTTAAAATTAGAATTTTTGTGTTAATCATGCGAAAGTTGATTTGATAGTGAAAATAAGTGGACAGGTGGTGTACAAATAAAATAATAACGCCTTTGTGTTTTGGAACGCAACGTGTCACGCTAATCGAGGTCAACTCCTTTAGCAGGCACTTGGCATGAATAAATGTTATAAACCATCTTGGCATGTATTACAAAAATGTCATCCAACATGATCATATTTAGCTCCATGTGGGGCCCAGATACCTGCGTTACTCTCTAGCTGACTTCTTGCTAGCGCGTTATACAATGCCATAATTATATTGAGGTTGCTGAAGTCCTTTACTGTTCGCAAAACAAAACCTAAGTTACTGTAAGCCTTTTTACAATACGTAACAATGTGACCCCGAAATCTTAGCTCAGTGTTAGGAAAAATCCCTAGATCCTTAACTTCTGTGTAATACTATCGGCGTCTCGTCTACTGTATGTTGTATGAGATGGGTGCGCGTTAGCGAGAGAAGGTGATTGTCAGGCATTTTGAGGTGTTCAACTGCAAGAGATTGTAATCACTCCAGGCTATCACCATATTAATATCTGTCTGAAGTCTCTTGCAGTCCTCCAAGTTACTTATAGGCAGGGAGAGCTTAAGGTCGTTTGCAGACATTAAGCATTTTGCATCTTGGACCACTCTGGGTAGATCATTAACCATTATGGTGAATTCTGGTGGTCCAAGGTTGCTAGCTTGACTTACGCCTGACCTGGTGAATTATGGGTCCGTTACATGTCCTCCATATTCCACGTAGTGCTGCCTATCTTGCATATAGCTGGTAAAAAATTTAAGCAAGTGTGGAGTGCAACAACGCCCACTAGTTTCCTCAGTACTACGTCAATATTGATCAGGTCAAATGCTTCCCGGTAGCTAAAATTTACAGCGTCAACTTGACCTCCTCGATCTACCACAGGGACCACCTCTACAATGTAAGCAGGTAGGTTATTAGTAGAGCTCCTTTGCAGTTGAAAGCCATGCTGAGCATCTGCAAGCTGCGGGCTCACTTGCAACAGAATACTTGTGTGTTGATATTTGTATAGATTTTATACAAAATGTATTATGACCTGTCTTATACCCATTTGCATACAGTCAGAATCGAACATGACCCATCAATATACATGTAAAATAAACTTTGTACTAGTTATTTATAATTTCCGTATGCGATGGTAGGTCCGGACGAGAAGTGGTTTGGTGCAATATTGTTTTTCATTTTTCACTCTATGATGACGGTTTGGAATACAGAGTGTTACTATGTCTACTCATCTTTTGGGTGTCATAAGAGACGGCAGAACTACGGAGGACAACAGCGGTGCAAAGAGAAGGAAAGCTCGCAATTAACCCATCCGGCAGCATACCATGCTGTAAGCCAAAATCTTCTTTTTAAGGTGAGGCCTGTGACCATTAACAGAGTAAGTTGGTGGTTTAAAATGTTCCCCATCCAAAGATGATACAAGACGTTTTTTTTCTCTTTTCTTTGGTAGTCTCCTTGATCTGTACACACTTCTCCAGCTATGTATAATACGAAAACAAAGATGTAAAACTATTTCTCGTCTTCAACAGGCTACTGCTGGATTACTAGAGACCGACTTCAAAAAAGCTGGAGGTTCTATGTTCCTCTGTATGTATTTTTTTTATGAATGTTCGCCGATTACTTCGTCAACTGTGGAATGATTTTGTATTTTTTTTTTGTATTCGAAAGGGTATGCTTCCGTGGTTCTCCAAATTCCACCATATTAGGGTCTAGTGATGGGATCCCAGAGAAATTGAGGGAAACCTCAAGTTTTTTAGGCATCCGCTATGTTTTTCTTATATTTCATATAGTTACACCGGTACTTGCGTCTGGTAGTCATCATTTCATGATGATGAGCTGATGATTTAAGGTGAGAATTTAGGTTAAGAGGATAAATCTTTAAACGTCATATATATGTCACTTTTACTCGTAATCTTCAAGTTATTTAGGTAAACTGATGATGGAAGGTATAACTCCTCAACGGTTAGGAGTTGGAGGATATTTTTTCAATTTCATACATACCTTTAGTTGTATACTTTCAAGTTATTCAGGTGAGCTGATAATAGAAGGTAAAATTCTTCAACAGTTAGGAATTAGAGGATGATTTTAATATCACACGTACTTTAATATTTACTCTTTGTCTTTGTTTTGTGACCTTTTTGTATATTATTTCAATTACAACTGCCTCGGTGGCGCAGTGGTAGCCTATGCGATTGCTATTCTTGAGGTCTCGGGTTCGATTCCCGGGTCGGTACAAATGTTTGTATAATCTACAAATGTTTGTTTCGGAGTATGGGTGTTTTCTAAGTATGATATGTATGTATTTACAAAAAAAAGTATATATGTATTTATATCAGTTGTTTAGTACCCATAATACAAGCTCTGCTTAGTTTGGGACTAAATGGCGTTGTGTGTTAGACGTCTTAAATATTTATTATTATTATTATTTATTATTATTCTCATGAGCTGATTCCTTTAATGCTATTTATACAAAAAGAGCCTTTTTTGTATTCTTTCAAACTGTTTTGGTGACAGGTAAGATCTTTTCTTCTCGTCTCTCCGCTTGTTTGCCACACATCATAAAAAAGAATCTTCTAGATTCTCTTTTATGATGTGTGTCTTAGTTGGAGGCTTTCGAGCCGCTTAACATATCCAACGGCAAGATAAGTAGAAACAACGTATTTTTGCCAGTCCCCAATCCACAATTGGCCAGCATGGTGACTTATGGCCTTAACCCTATCCTGAGAGGAGACCCGAGCCCAGCAGTGGGAGATTATGGATTGATTGATTAAGTACATTCTAAAATTAAACTCACTTTCACTTATTCCCTATTTAATTTATTTATTTTTATACCTGACCGGTTTCGCCTTATGGAATCATCAAAGATTCGCCTAGTGGAATAAGTTTAATTAAATGCATTGCAACAAGTTCCATCAAGTGCCGACAATCGAGAGTATAAATGACTATTTAAATGAATAAAGAATTAGGTTTAAATGAATAAAGAATTAGGCATAGACGAGAATTGTCACATAGCAAATTATGAAGAGTCAGATTATATCATTTTTATTATATCATATAAAAAACTCCAAAAGCTTTATGAGGGTTTTTTTTGCATTTATTGTTAGATCTAACCACAAGCCAAAGGCTCATTTCAAAACGTTTCAGCACTTTGAGGATTACTAGTTATTTTTATTAAATTCCAATAGTCACGAAAAATCGAGAAGACTGAGGTTTCCATAAAAAGTGATGGTTTAAAAAAAACAAATATTTAAAAAAGCTATGTATCAAAATTTATTCAATAACCATAACAAAATCCAACAAACACATCAAATATTTTATTGTAATCTAACCCGTCTATTTGTTTTAATAGTTTTTACTAGCATATATCCTCCATATAAAATAAATATACCTTTTGAAATTTACAAAAATTTAACTACTACCCGCATAAACCACGATATTTTTATCGAGGAAAACCATTTGAGATTTTGGTTTAATTATAACTATGTTACATTTAAAACTTTGTAAAGAGTTTGTGTTACATGAAGGGATCTGAAACAAAAGATAATTATAGCTCTTTCTTGAGATACAGGAATTAAATGGCCATAGAACATTATTATAGATGTACTGATTACAACTAATGCTAACCATTGTAAGACTTTATCACCTTGGCTAGACAGGATAGCATTTCTTTCTATGAAATAAGCATTAAACGAGCACAGGTATCCAGCAATACTTACTTACAATACTTCAGCATATGTGGGCAGCCAGCACACATATGTTGAAGTATTGTAATGCTCGCTAATAATTATTAACCATAACTTCTTAAGTATATAATACAATCATCATCATTATCATCTACTTTCAAAAGCCAATTCAAATTCTACTTTCAATTATTTTAAAATAAATAAAACAACTTTTGAAACATGGAAAACTGTTCGGGAGTATTTTCTTTCACTCTCGTGCGCTGCACATTTAATATTAGTGATACGAATAAAAAAAGAAGATCGTACCTTTTACTGCTAACAGAATCCATGAGATTGAATACATAACGCGGGCATACATCAGGATCGATCACTCTCGCACTGAACAACATGCCTTGGCACAAACAAAAAATTATTTCAGGCAAAGGTATGCTGGAAGGTAGAATTTTCTTCTCATACAATATCGTTGAATACAGCTATAAGAAAATATATATTAAGTTTTAACTTGCGTTTTGTATGCAACAGCAAGTTCTGTTAGAATGTAAATGATATATATGTAAATGTATATTTTGGTATATGAACCATCTATCTTATTATTGTAAAAATAAATAACTGTTGTACAAGTATGAGTTAATTCAGAATGTGTCTTTTTAGATTACTTAATAAACTTTTTTTGGTTCATATCTAATCAGAAACAGACCAGAGACAAAAACAAACTATCACGATCTTTAAGCATAGTGCAAGCAAATTAAAATAAATGAAAATTTATAATTGTACTCATAGAGGGATCATAATGAATATCTGCAGAATTCAGCGTTATATGTTAACAAAGTTGCTTTTAAAGTTGCCATTAAAATTTTTAAAACTATTCTCATTCTATGATTGCCATTTAAATTGTAGATAAGTAAACAGAGGTAGAAAGGAAGAGAGAACAATTTAAAAAAAAAATTTGTTTCGTCACGTATGAGCCTATAGAAAATCATACATTCGAGAAGCGCATGCATGCATTTTGGGGCACTTATTTTTACCTTGAAAGCTGCAGTCACTGATGCTATTGATAATCCTAAGTTTGGATTAAATAAAAACGATAGTCCCGCCAAGTATCCAGCAGGCAATGCATACAAAGCTGAATCGTGTCCTCTCTTACGGCACAGATAGCATATTATAGCCTGGAATGTAGAAAATATTGAATGACGATTTTATTTCAAGTTTAAACACAAAATAAATGTCAGTGAGCTTTAATCATATGGCCTTAAACTTCTCCTGATAGGAGACCCAAGCCTCAAGGACGTTGTGGGTTGTAGACGATGATGATGATGATGAAACTTTCATTATATTCGTTATACCTTTTCCGACTGGTATCAAGATTTTTAGGATAAGCTGTTTTTTTCATATCTACGTGTTGGAGATGCCAGGCTAGTTTTTCTACTGAGCCTGATGCCAAGCCTGGTTTGGCTAACAAGTTGCGCCAAAACAGAATGTAGCATTTGTTTTTATTATCGCTCTATAAAAATGCAAACAAATATGTCTATTTCTAGTTATCTGGGTCATCAGTATTTCTACGTAACATATGGATATACGAATACAAATACGAATATAATATTTCCATACTATAAATTCTACTTATGTTTTTAGGATCCTATCATGGTCTTTATTTAATTCATCTCAGGACTAAGGAAAAAATATTTCCAAAACCATTTGATTGTGAAGCCTTCACAATCAATGGTTATGGAAATATTTTTTCTCAGTAAATGAACTAAGATGTCTATAAATACGAATGAAGGATATCTACTTATATAACAAAGGTATCAATCCAGCCCAGACATCAACGCACAGCCCAAACCGCTGAACCTGGGATCCTGAAATTTTGTATGTATATTTTTTATATAACTATATAGGGGATGAAAAATTCTATGAAACTTTTTATTCCTGTGATGGATTTGCTAATTAATAGACCTGGACTGTTTATTGGAATGTATCACAATATCTAATTCTGCGCGAGTGGAGCCTCAGGAAAAAGCAAGTTTTATATATTCAGAAATTAAGTTTTCTTTTTAATTAACATAGCAATTGTTCATGTACATCAAAAAGATAGAAAACAGATTATATTAGTCGTACTCTGTAAATACCGATATAGCTGCTAAAGAACATCGCCAGTCTAAAGTGTCTTCCTTTTATCGAAGAAATTGCCTTAAGAGGAGTTCGAATCTGTGGTAGGATGAGCTTCGCCAAGGAAATGCCAAGACCAATTCCAAAGTACGCTGAAGCGCCCTGAAACAGGAAAACGGTAAATTTAGGTTAATTAATGTTTGTGAAAAATATTAAGAGGGTACTGCGTTGCGTTAAGGTTTATTCCAGTATTTAAGGCAAAATTAGCCGTTTAAAATATTTTTTCAATTATTATTATTAACGTTATTTATTACTGGTGCTTTTAGATATTGACACACGTTTCACATTTATACAGATCGTTAATTAAGAGATTAAATGAAGGAACCATACTGAAATTATATGCTGCTATTTGAATTGTTTATGTATATAAACCTTTCAAGAAGAACGTCATCTCAATCTTTGCTGTATATCTTGGCAGACATGAATTCATTAAGGCATTTTAAATCATTCGGGGAAAAGTTTGGCCCTCGTTGGCTTCATCTTATTCATCCGTAATATTTACGCGACATGCATTTTTTTTAGTATTTAAAGTTAGTCAAAAGCTATGATATTCACATTTATATCAATTCAGCTTATTTTAAAGTACATAATTGAAATTCTACTAAACGTATCTCTTCCAACTTAAAAACAAAATAAGTGCGTTTGTTAGTTTTTTTATGAAGTATTTTAAGGCACTACAAAAGTTACATAATAACCTGCCAATGTCCTTTAGTTCGTGTTATTCCATGATTAATGTCTTAGCCGTTAGAATCTCACGCAGGCCATAATATCAGTTTTAAGTATACAGTTAGTTTAAATGTTGCTTGCCGTCATGCGTCTGCTACGGTAGCGCAGTGTACGTGTACGTGTGGCGACTGCTGTGTTTAGGTCTCGAATTCGATTCCGTGGTCGGACCAAATGTTTGTATGATTAGCCTATATTTGTGTCGAAGTTTGGGTATTTTCTATGCATAATATGTGTATATTTACATGAATAAATATTTACGTGTTTTATGATTCAGTCAATATGATTTTGATAGTACAAGGTCTGTTTTGCTTGAAACCGTTTCCGAAATTCAGATTTATAAAATCTTAATCTTGGAAACGGCTCCAACGATTTTCATGAGTGGAAGAGAGAGAAATTTTCTAAAAAAATATCTTAACTAGTTCGATTTGATGATTTCTAAGAAAAATACCGAATAAAGCCTAGGCCTACATCCTAGCCTACATCTAGGTACTGTAAGTATAACATCAAAACTTAAATACTTATGCAAGGTCAACGATCCACGACCTGGTTAAGGAATCCTTTGGATGCGTGTAGCTCATGACTGGCTATTGTGGAGAGCCTAGACAGAGGACTGTCTAGGCCTATATTAACTAATATTATCAGATCAATTGTAAGAAATATATCTTCATTTTTATTTGTTTTCTCTTAATTATATGGTCATATTCATTTCGTTTAGACTTCTTTTTAACCGAAACAAACAGACAGACAAACGAAAATTGAAATTTTATCTATCATTTTAGATTTGAACCCACAGCACTAGGCGCAGTGGGAAGCATCGTGGCTAGCGCTTGAAAAACTAGGCCCATCGTCTAGTCAAAACTCACAAGGATATTTACCTTTAGTATATATTTTTTACAGTCTCCATTATGTGGACATACATTTGGACTTTCATCAGATTTTTTCCTTACTTTTTCAGGCGAAAATAACCTGCAATTATTATGTAAGTAGTCAATACATTATGTTACTAATGTCACAAAATCATCGGCTGGTAATATGCATATTATAAAATGAAAGTTCAGATATAATTTAGTATATTCCACAGTTATAATACTAGTAGTACTGATATAATTTGATAACTGATTACCGAAGACTTTATGTGTAGCTAAAAATATGCAACACTTTCAATCTAAAATGAAAAAAACTAAAGTCCATGCTAGAATAATGTCAATCATCCAGGTAAAGCTGTCCACTTGTCTTTACCTAAAAAATTAGGTTCTTTAAAGTGTTTTACCAAACAATTGAATTACATAGGTTGAAAACGAACCAAAGGAAATAAGACTAAGATATAATTTAGGCATTGTACACAAACGTATCCGTTTACTCCACGTCACAACTTTGTTCATACAAACAAATAAATTTATGATGTCTTAGAGTACATTATGCATACTTTGAAATTCTTCGGACCATTTTTTTTATACAATAGGGGACAAACGAGCACATGTATCACCTGATGATGAGCGATTACCGTCGCCCATGGACACTCTCAACACCAAAGGCGTTACACGTGAGTTGCCGACCTTTGGGGGATTGGGGAGGGGGCTCAAGGGATTTGATGGAATTAGGGCTGTTGATAATACGAACTGCTTGCCGCTGTAATCGACCAAAAGCATCAAGCAAATACTGCGTGGATCCATCACGAAGATGAGAACGGTACTCTACGCATGAGTGAACCTGGTTCTTATAAATAAGACATAGATCGGGTGCGAAGATCCGTCTCTCCCTGTTCAGTATGCCAAGTTTCCGCGAGGCCACCTTAGTGACGCTCTCGATGTACTTCTGCGGGTTAAGTCCCGGAAAATTTTCATACCCAGGACACCGAGTTTATCCCATAGTGGCAGTTGAGCACTCTAAAAACTAGAGAGTGGAAAGAATAAAAACGAAAAACGAAGACCTTTTTAAAAGGCTGCTCCGAGCAAAAATTTGATTGAAGTGATTTGATGACTGCTTCTGTTGCGTAGTGGCAGCGCTTAAGACTGTTGTGCTTGAGGTGGGTTGGAGTTTACTCTCTCTATATATATAGATATATATATCAGATGTCTAGTACCCATAGAATAAGCTCTGTTTAATTTGGAACAAGATGGCGTTATGGGCATAAACCCGAACCTATTCATCTGGCCAGTGTAGTATTGCAGGCCAAAACCTACTCGATAAGAAAAGTCATATGTCCAACAATGGGCTATTAAAGAGTATTGATAATGATAGTGATGTCGCAGTACTTAGGACAGAAAATATTTGTTATATGTTCAGTATGTGCTCAGTAATTTTAACACACAACGCCAAACTTTTTTTTTTGTTTTTTAGATATGATTTTTTTTGTAAATACATACTTATTATACATAGAAAACACCCAAACTCCGAAACAAATATTTGCAGATCATACAAAAATTTAGTCCGACTCAGGAATCGAACCCGATACTTCTAGCACAGCAGTCGCATTCGCTACCNTTTGGATGCGTGTAGCTCATGACTGGCTATTGTGGAGAGCCTAGACAGAGGACTGTCTAGGCCTATATTAACTAATATTATCAGATCAATTGTAAGAAATATATCTTCATTTTTATTTGTTTTCTCTTAATTATATGGTCATATTCATTTCGTTTAGACTTCTTTTTAACCGAAACAAACAGACAGACAAACGAAAATTGAAATTTTATCTATCATTTTAGATTTGAACCCACAGCACTAGGCGCAGTGGGAAGCATCGTGGCTAGCGCTTGAAAAACTAGGCCCATCGTCTAGTCAAAACTCACAAGGATATTTACCTTTAGTATATATTTTTTACAGTCTCCATTATGTGGACATACATTTGGACTTTCATCAGATTTTTTCCTTACTTTTTCAGGCGAAAATAACCTGCAATTATTATGTAAGTAGTCAATACATTATGTTACTAATGTCACAAAATCATCGGCTGGTAATATGCATATTATAAAATGAAAGTTCAGATATAATTTAGTATATTCCACAGTTATAATACTAGTAGTACTGATATAATTTGATAACTGATTACCGAAGACTTTATGTGTAGCTAAAAATATGCAACACTTTCAATCTAAAATGAAAAAAACTAAAGTCCATGCTAGAATAATGTCAATCATCCAGGTAAAGCTGTCCACTTGTCTTTACCTAAAAAATTAGGTTCTTTAAAGTGTTTTACCAAACAATTGAATTACATAGGTTGAAAACGAACCAAAGGAAATAAGACTAAGATATAATTTAGGCATTGTACACAAACGTATCCGTTTACTCCACGTCACAACTTTGTTCATACAAACAAATAAATTTATGATGTCTTAGAGTACATTATGCATACTTTGAAATTCTTCGGACCATTTTTTTTATACAATAGGGGACAAACGAGCACATGTATCACCTGATGATGAGCGATTACCGTCGCCCATGGACACTCTCAACACCNGTTGGATGCGTGTAGCTCATGACTGGCTATTGTGGAGAGCCTAGACAGAGGACTGTCTAGGCCTATATTAACTAATATTTTCAGATCAATTGTAAGAAATATATCTTCATTTGTATTTGTTTTCTCTTAATTATATGGTCATACTCATTTCGTTTAGACTTCTTTTTAACCGAAACAAACAGACAGACAAACGAAAATTGAAATTTTATTTATCATTATAGATTTGAACCCACAGCACTAGGCGCAGTGGGAAGCATCGTGGCTAGCGCTTGAAAAACTAGGCCCATCGTCTAGTCAAAACTCACAAGGATACTTACCTTTAGTATATATTTTTTACAGTCTCCATTATGTGGACATACATTTAGACTTTCATCAGATTTTTTCCTTACTTTTTCAGGCGAAAATAACCTGCAATTATTATGTAAGTAGTCAATACATTATGTTACTAATGTCACAAAATCATCGGCTGGTAATATGCATATTATAAAATGAAAGTTCAGATATAATTTAGTATATTCCACAGTTATAATACTAGTAGTACTGATAATATAATTTGATAACTGATTACCGAAGATTTTATGTGTAGCTAGTTGTGTCGTGCACAACTTTGTTCATACAAACAAATAAATTTATGATCTCTTAGAGTACATTATGCATACTTTGAAATTCTTCGGACCGTCGAATCGATTTTTTTTTTATACAATAGGGGACAAACGAGCACATGTATCACCTGATGATGAGCGATTACCGTCGCCCATGGACACTCTCAACACCAAAGGCGTTACACGTGAGTTGCCGACCTTTGGGGGATTGGGGAGGGGGCTCAAGGGATTTGATGGAATTAGGGCTGTTGATAATACGAACTGCTTGCCGCTGTAATCGACCAAAAGCATCAAGCAAATACTGCGTGGATCCATCACGAAGATGAGAACGGTACTCTACGCATGAGTGAACCTGGTTCTTATAAATAAGACATAGATCGGGTGCGAAGATCCGTCTCTCCCTGTTCAGTATGCCAAGTTTCCGCGAGGCCACCTTAGTGACGCTCTCGATGTACTTCTGCGGGTTAAGTCCCGGAAAATTTTCATACCCAGGACACCGAGTTTATCCCATAGTGGCAGTTGAGCACTCTAAAAACTAGAGAGTGGAAAGAATAAAAACGAAAAACGAAGACCTTTTTAAAAGGCTGCTCCGAGCAAAAATTTGATTGAAGTGATTTGATGACTGCTTCTGTGGCGTAGTGGCAGCGCTTAAGACTGTTGTGCTTGAGGTGGGTTGGAGTTTACTCTCTCTATATATATAGATATATATATATCAGATGTCTAGTACCCATAGAATAAGCTCTGTTTAATTTGGAACAAGATGGCGTTATGGGCATAAACCCGAACCTATTCATCTGGCCAGTGTAGTATTGCAGGCCAAAACCTACTCGATAAGAAAAGTCATATGTCCAACAATGGGCTATTATTAAAGATTATTGATAATGATAGTGATGTCGCAGTACTTAGGACAGAAAATATATGTTATATGTTCAGTATGTGCTCAGTAATTTTAACACACAACGCCATCTAGTGCCAAACTTTTTTTTTTGTTTTTTAGATATGATTTTATTTTGTAAATACATACATATTATACATAGAAAACACCCAAACTCCGAAATAAATATTTGCAGATCATACAAAAATTTAGTCCGACTCAGGAATCGAACCTGAGACCTCTAGCACAGCAGTCGCATTCGCTACGACTGAGCCACATAGGTAGTCAATGAACTAAACTTACCAGAACAAAGGAGTTTTAACATCTTTGTCCCCTTCCAAACGCATTAAGTAGAATAGTAAAGAGCTGCCTATCATAAACATGAGTGTTTGTTTCGATTTAGTAATTGACAAGTAACCGGCTCTTTGAAGACTTCTTAGTAGATATTCAATTAACTAGAAAATAAATATTTAGAGCTTAATAAATTAATAAATTACATGAAAACTATTAGTTATTTTTTATTATTCGTGCTAAAAAGATGATAACAGTTTATAGTAAAAAAAATATTTCATAATTTTGTCAAAGTTCCTTCCTAGTTATGAAAGGTTTTTCTCTCCCTAGTACTAAGATAACGGATTTCAATAAGCCTGAAATCGGATTTCAATTTTCATAATGGTGTTCTAAAAAACATAGTACAAGATAGACCTTCAAAAAGAAAAAAGTATGAGAAATAATAAAAACATACTTTGTCATTTTTTGAAACAATATTTCTACCGGGAAGCTCGGTATTTCAACACTATTCTTTTTTATGGTAAAAGGGGGTCCCGTATCAGGGTAGTAGAGTTACAGTGATTTCAGCACGAATAGACAGAATACAGCTCACACAGAAGACCAGCGTGCATGTGAGTGCGAGGTCGGAGGCCCAATGATGCAGATTATTAGGCTGCCATAGTGTGAGTCACAATGCTGCATTATTACATTGTCTACATTCGTGACGAGAAAAGTGATTACTACTCTTGGATTCTGATTATCCTTTTCAACAGGCAGAATAAAGTCATTTTGGTAGGAAACAAAAAGTAAAAGTTGTCATTTTATGGTAAATGATAACTGTTGATTATGGAAACTCGAAACTTAAGAATCACGAGGGTATTGCCACAATTTAATCACTCCCCTCAAAATCAATCAATTTAGCAAAACCACTCGTCATAAAAATAATGAAGTAACGTATTAATACCATGACATAGTTCTGGGCTATATAACATCGATCGAGCCTAGGTGTCGAACCATGACTTCCTAAAATACCTTATGACATTCCTTTCTAGATTTTATGTATATGTCACTTTCTTACCAAATTACAAAAGAGATTTACGACCAATCCTCTCCTCGCAGGTGGTTCTAAGTAAATAAAGATTCCACTCAAAGTATAAGGTATCAGTACATAGGAATAGTATGTGAATTTTCCAAGTAACTTCCTGAAAAACAAAACATCGTAATATTACGATTAAAAAAAACAATATTTTTGGTTAATGTTACTAATTATTTTTATTGTTTTGTTTTATTTCAAGGACCAGTATAATTTAAACTTACATTCTATAGATTTTTTGGAGATCTACAGACCTACTAACTTAATAAATGTTTGTAGTTCGTGTTCAAAATTTTTATGCGACTTTAAGATTCCAACACATATAGTTTCTCAGTTCGAAGTTACTTGTAGAGCTAGTAAAGTCAAGTTGCCTCATCTAGCTTTAAACATGAAAAAAATGTTTTCACCTACCTTACCTAAATAAACAAATAAGCTGAAGTCCTACTGCAGATACAAGCAGTCCTAGTAAAGTTGACCTGGCATAGTATTCGCCCATTTTTATCCATTCCTCCTTTTTGGCCATTTTTTTACCTCGCATTAAGATTTGAACCTGAAATAGTTGTATTATTATTACTAATTATTTAACATTACTGCATATTAGCAATAAACAGTAGTATGTAAAAAAAATGATTTCTTCCTGGATTATATTTTCGTTATTCCTGAAATAATTTTAGCCATGCATACTTATTTAAAACTATACAAGCTATTTTAGACTTTAAATTTTTAGCTGAATTATAGATTCAGAAGATAGTAAATTCACTGTGATTTCCAGTAAAATACAATCTTACATTGATTCAAGTATTAGATGCATCGCCCATATAAACCTGTACTAGATTTTGGATGATCAGATACCCTGATATAATCATCCTCATCATTAACAGCCGTTACAAAACCATTGCTGGACGCAGACCTATACTTAGCAAGGAAATTTAATTATTTAGTTCTATTTTAATGTAGGATTAATTACGTTTTTCAGTTAAATAGCTAAATGACTATTATGGTTTAAATTTTCTCCTCTTTAATTCCTTAGATATACTGTTACTACTTGGATGGTACAAATAATACTGAAAAAAAAGATTGTTTCAGATGTTCCTTCTTTAAGATACAAAAATAAGTTATTAACAACGTTGATTAGTAGGCTTCGTATTAATCCCAAAGTGTATAATCTATACTCGGTAAAGCTAATTATGGTTTGGGAAATAAAAAAGACACTTACGAGATAAACTAGAGAATAGAACTTAGCACTGCCAACAATTGAAGAAGCGTAGATCATTAAAGCTGCTTTTAGACACCCTTTTGTCCATGGATGTACCATCGTGTCACATGTTTTGTCTCCGCATATTGTATCGAACATTTCTTTGCTGAATGCTACCATCTTGAATACTTAAAGATAGCAGTAATTGCCAAAAGTCTGAAATTGAAATGAAAATATAAAATTAGCCGATGTACGACAAAAATAGCTTATATACTTCTCTATGGTCCAATCTTACTCAAAAGTATTAAATAAGCTGTGATCACTTTGAAAAAGAAGCTGAGAGAACTTGAATAACACATAGTAATAATAATAATATTTAATAAATTAAAGAAAGAATTAAGTACGTGAATTACATAGCGTGTATTGAAAACAGAGAGAGAATATGAATGATTTCTTTTTTTAAAAAGATTGATTTTAAATCAAATGTTTTATAGAGAACAAATAGGCTACATCACGTTGTGGAAATACCTACCAAAAAAAAACTAAAACGCTAAATTTCGAAAATGTCTCAATCCGTGGTGTTCTTTTTTATTTTCATTAATTTCCAAAGTCGAGTTCAAAGACTTATTTACTACAAAATATTTCTCTCGTTTAGTTCATAAATAAAGTATTTCATAAATGTTTTGCAAGTCATTTTAGGTTTATTCACTAATATCCTGTAGAGCTCTAACCAGACCGATACAATTTCATAAAACTCCCCGCCGGGAATTAAATCAGTGACCTTCATACATTATGTGAAACTTAACCTTAGACCCTTGCGGTCAAGAACGTTTATGTGGAAATTAAGGATGTGTTCTGACTTAGCACATATTTTGTACATATTCATGTGTCCGAGTCAGTTTTAAAAGTTTAGAACATATTGAACCTATTTTTATCCATGTTTGCAAGCACCCACACCCACGAGCGCTCATAGCCCAGTTGCAATCGGTGATTAGAGACAATCACCTAGAATAAGCAATGACGGCGCGGTAAAAAAACAACGACCGCTGGTGGCATGTTACCGTGAGCATCTCCGAGATTCCGGAGGTCACGTTAAGCAGTCCGTCCCGGTTATTATCATAGGATAACTGCCGTGAAGCTTAGTTGGAGGCCTTTGAGCGGCTTAAAAACATCCAACGGCAAGATTTACGTAGCCACAACGTAGTCTTGTCAGTCCCCAACCCGCACTTGGCCAGCGTGGGGACGTGTGGCAGGAACCCTCTCCTGAGATGAGACCCGAGCCCAGCAGTGGGACATTATGGGTTGTTTTTTGATTGATTGCAAGCCCCCGATGCTGGAAAACGTTATATACCCAAATCATTGCTAAAAATTATATTACTTTTATATTATTAAATAAACATTAGTTCTCAGCTTATTTGTCTTAGTAGGTACTATTAAAATTATCATTATTTAAATTTTTACTATCGTGGGAAAGGTCAACATAATTTTTTTTTGTAGTCTTAAGTAGACTTTAAAGAAAAAAAATATAAACCAAAGTCAGTTGTTAGTGTCGTGACGTTTAAAAATACAAATCGTTACACCAAATCGAGTAAAATACATAGGATGGGTAAAGGGTAAGAAAAACTTAACACAAATCGTACACAACTCGTCTAGTTAGTATGATATATTAGCAGGCCAAAATCGTTTCTAAGGAGAGGGATATACCCAGCAGTAGATTATTAACGACGTCAATCCTCAAAAAATATTTTTGTTAGTATTCATCAGTTAAAAATAATGAAAATTTTAAGTCACAAGCTGTACGGACCCTACATAAAACTCCCAGCCATGCGGTTTAGTGTTAGATTAAAATAACAGTAGTCGTGTAAAAACAATACAGTGTTGTTTATGTGATGTAGGCAAACGATAGGGGACGTTTTCAACTTGGGAATGTATTTTACAAAGGACTAAGGCTGTAATTTTGATATCTAAAATATAGATAGGAATCTATTTAGAAATAAAGAAAAACCATTACGCGTACCGTCACATGGTTAGACAAAGAATTCAGTGAACGCTGAAGAGAGATGGTTTTTTTATGTTTAGGCCTACCAAATTGACTCCATTCTGCTTGTTGGAAAGCATAAGCAGAATCCAAGAGTGGTGGTCACCATACTCATTGCAAATGCGGGCAATCCAATATGATGATCATCAAACTCGAACGCACAAATCATTTTAGGTTGATTTTCTGTGCAAGGATAGTACCGCCCCTGTCAAGCCGGCCCGTTTTTTGCTGAAATCGGCGTAGCTCTTCTAACTTTACATTAAGAGTAAAATGTTTATTTACTTAATATTTTCTTTACATTGTATACATTGAAGTCGATCTTTTAAACTACTGAATGGAGTATAATACAGTTTTAGCATCATTGGATAGAGTGATACCAGAGGAAGATTTAAATATATAATTCATGCATATTATAGTAGAGAAAAGCCGAGTGTTTCACTGGCTTTCGTGAAAAGCCAGGCCAGGTAATTAGTTAATAATAATTTAAATATCACACATTGAGGTAACAATGTAGAACTTTGTATACATAAGCGTTTTAACAAAATGTTTTAACTTTAACATTTCAACATGAGCACACTTTTAGTATATGTATGTATACTATTAAGAGTTTTTTACTGTTATAGCGCAGAAATGAGCAGACAATTTGCCTGACTGTATACCTGAATGAATGCCGCTGCTCTTGAAGTCAATATGTAAACGCCTTTTGAGTCAAAAATCAGACAGGAGGTTTCTCAAGCTGGGCACTAAATCGATGGAATTTAACGCAAGAATCCCTTAGCACTAGTTTTCTGTGAGATCGTGTTATCATACAGTCATCGACAGAAAAAAACATATGATTTATTGAATATGTAGAGAATATTCTTAAAAATCAGACAGAACTCATAATGAACACGAAAACCGAACCTAAAAATATGCTTTCAACAAATACTTTAAAACTACTACAAGACAGAAACTACCTTTTCGGCACAAAAAACACTCAAAAAAGAAGAAAGGAAATTGCCAAAATTAGCAAAGAAATCAAAGAAAGTAACAGAAACGACAGAAAACAATGTAGGATGGAAACGATAGAAAACTATATACTTAAAACAGGTGGAACCAAAAAAGCGCACAAGGAGGTGATAAATACAAACGACTGGATTGTAAAAATGAAAGATCATAGCGGAAAATAGAACTGTCGTAGAACAGACATATTAGAAACAGCTACTGCTTACTACAAAAAACTATACTGCAACGATACTACGCAAAGAAAAATTGAACTATTGGAACCCTCGAATGTCCCCAATGTTCTGCATTCTGAACTCAAGCAAGTTATTGACACTCAGAAAGAAGAGAAAGCACCCAAGCCCGATGGCATAAAAAATGAAATTTTAAGACATAGCAAGGAAACCCTGATACCTGTTCTCGCAGATATGTTCAATGACATCATAAACACCGAAACTATTCCCCAACAATGGACAGAGTCTAATATTATACTGCTGTATAAGAAAGGAGATAAATATAATATAAGTAATTATCGGCCTCTCAGCCTTATGTCTCATGTGTATAAGATTTTCGCTAAGATCATCTCAAATCGAATTGACAAAACCATAGACGAACACCAACCGATTGAACAAGCAGGATTCCGCAAAGATTATTCGGTAATTGATCACATCCACGTAGTGCGACAAGTTCTAGAGAAATACAACGAACACCAGCTAATATACTACATCGCATTTATAGATTACAGTAAAGCGTTTGATTCCCTACTTCACGAGAAAATATGGGAAGCATTACTAGAACAAGGAACCGAACATAAATACATAAGATTGATAATAAACATATACANGTGGATTAAATTTAACTTGCAAGATTTGATTACAGACAAACATCGGGGCAGGTGAAATAAAAATTTGATAACAATTGTAAAATAATTCAGTATTTTCATCAAATTTTACCTAGTAAATATTCGCATTTTTCTACCGTTAATTAAATTACTCGTTGATAAATAACTTTAATGGAGACAGTGACTATACGCTTTAGTTTTGTCAGTATTTTTATACAGGCATTAGCCTGATTAACGGCAGGCTATAACAAATTTTATAGTCGTCCATATTGTGCTCTCAGTTAATTGCAAATATCAAAATTAGATGAAATATGTTTTTGCACATTAAATCTGTATTATATTATATGTATTTAGGTTTGATCTGAAGAGCTTCTGTTATGCTTTAAAGTACCTTGAACGGTAGTGTGTTTTCTATTTGAAACCTATGAAGTAGATTTAATACTCCAGTTTACCGTTTTTTTTAAACCAGACTTAACTCTTTTCACACGTAGAAAAAAAATAATCAATTTCAACCTATCAATAAATAAGTACATGTCATATTTTTTTCTATAAACCGATAGTAACATAACATGTACGAGATAGTTTTTTTGTTTTTTCGAAAGACGGCCCCCATTTCATTCCATCCACATTTTTAAATCTTTTACAATGGTAAATGGTCTTTGTCATAATGAAATTAATGAATTTCATTATGACAAAGACTTGAAGACTTCAGATTTAAAGACTTTAAATACCTGACATTGACAGAAATAGCTGACCTGGCTGGTTGCCATATCATGAAAAGAAGAAGAATATAATAGGTGGTTTGTAATTGGGAATTCATTGCAATAAAACTTGTACATAGCTATACAGATATTACATACCTTCCTGTAAACTATTATAAACAGGACTGTCATTAAACTTTCTATGGAAATTCTCCTTAGTCGTAGCTTGACTCAAGCATTTCATGATAGGTATATTACTTTTAGAATAAACGTGACTTAATTTTGAATAAGGTCAGTGAAAACAAATCAAAACGTCAAGTTATTCTAAGATATGTAAATCTATAATATATAAAGCGTTGATGCTTCAATTAATTTTAACCACAGAATGGTTTGAACTGTTGTCCCCGAGGTTGTTAACCTTTTCGTAATAATTAAAATGGTTTTTTTTATAGTATGAGGGGCAAACGAGCAGATGTATCGCCTGATGGTAAACGATTACCGTCGCCCATGGATACCCGTAACACCAGAGGTGTCACAAGTGCGTTGCCGGCCTTTGGGGGATGGGGACAGGGATAGGGGCAGGGATTGGCCTCCGGTATCCTCACTCACTCTATGAAACCCAGCGCAAGCGCTGTTTCTCACCGGTTTTCTGTGAGGCCGTGGTATCACTCCGGTCGAGCCGGCCCCATCATGCCGAAGCGTGGCTCTCCCACGGTATAAATGGTTGTTTTTCTTTTTTCGATAATATGGCAACCATCCGATAACAAATGTAAAAAACGTGGATATAATGAAATGGGGACCGTCTTTCTCCTCGAAATGGTTGTTCTCATCATAGTTATTGGTCATGGCTGGGAATTGAACCTTTGATTTCTCTGTCAGATTATTATGTAATAGATGTACACCTCAGTAAAGTTAAATAGAAAAACTACTCGGTATTACCCGCCGGGTTTTGTTACTTTTTAAGCGGGTGTTTTTCAGAAATTTTGTCGAAAATATATTTTTATTCCAAACTAAAACTAGCTTCATTTACTGTTTCCAACATCAGTTATTTGAACATGAAACTCGAGTCAAAATCGGTTTAGTTATTCTATAGATAATGTGAAATAAACAGACAGACAACAATTTTAAAAACTGTTTTTTGTATGTAAGAAATGCATATAATTTCAAATGCATTTAATGCAAAACGCAAAACAATGCAATGCACAAGACGGCTGGCAGAAAATGAAGAGCTTCAGAAGCCAAAAATCGAATCAAGTGGCCTGAAATCAGGGAGGCGTATGTCCAGCTGTGGACTGCGATAAGACGATGACGCTTAATGAAAGACTGTTAATCTGAAATTACAAACATATACTTTAATTTTGTTTATTTGTATAGACCATTTCTGAGTCAACGTTATTACTAACATTATACCAAAAACTGGTTCCGAATTTGTCAAGTTGTATGCCAAATAAAATAGTTATATTTCTTTTTGAGATAGGGGCAAACGAGCAGGTGTATCTCTTGATGGTAAGCAATTACTGTCGCCCATGGACACATAAATGTTAAAAACATACGCAATCAAAGAAACTTGCTACAGATTTACTCAAAGAAATTTTCGTGTCATTTATCTTCTAAGAAATATGTAAAACGTGTAAGAGAAATCCCTTTCCTTGTTTATAAAAGAAGGTCTTGGTTATTGAGAACAAAATGTTGGTAGGTTTTTAAACCTGTTTATGCATAAGTTATTTCTTTGGAAATATGGTCGTGGGCGCCTTTTGTCTATAAATATAAATAAATAAATAAACAATAAATACATTACAAGGCAAAACTCGCCTAGTTGATTTTTTTTTTGTTACCTTGTTTTATAACAATTCCAGTGACATAAGTATTATATACAGCTCACATACAAAACTTTAGAGATATCGAGCTAAAAAGAAGAGTTTTGGCAGTCTAAGTATTTATGAGTTTCACCGTAATACTCTTTGTATTTGCTCCGTTGTAGTACTTATATTACTGAACCAATTTCAATATATTCATAATACTAGCCCGGGTGTTATAAGCCATTAGATTTCTTACTTTTTCTAGTTTATGCTAATTCTACTATTTTAATATAAATAAATTTCTATGTACATATAATAATTAATTTCTTTCATTTATTAAGTTCAGCTGATCGTCACTAGATGTCACTAAATTAAGGTTTAAGTGAATGTGACCATCATTCTATTTATTTTATTGCATGTAGTTTTAAGACATTCCTAAGAATGAGTGTGCATTAATATCACCACGATGTTGCGCCTACGTATTAATCAGAGTCTATTGAGTTCATTGTTACTTTGGTTTGTGCTCTCATTTTCTTGTGTGAGTTTAATTCACGCCGCAACTTACCAATAAGTAATAATAATTCGGTCCTTGATTGTTATTTTAGTACAGTGATCTATTAAACAGTTGAAACATAAACGCAACGAAAACAGATAAAGGTTTTAGTGACTCATATTACGTTAAGTTGAAAGCATAAATGAATAGGAGGCAAATGAGTAGACGGCCCTCGAATATCTGCAATTGTAGAGCTAAACTGCAAGAATATTCTCTTGAGATGGATGGAATACACTGCAATTCAAGATAAATTTGTTTTTATTTATGGAATAGAGCCAAACAAGCAGACATACCGCCTCACAACACCAGAAGCGTCACAAGTGAATTACCGGCATTTGGGGGATGGGGAGGTGGGTGGAGAAGGGGTTATGGTATGGGCCTCCAGCATCATCACTCACTCGATGAAATACAACGCAAGAACTGTTTCCATCTGAGTCATGATTCACTCCGCAGTATGGCTCTCCCACTGCACTGCCACTTATTACCCCGGGAATATTTCCATGTCTTAGTTTAGCATTGTACCTACTCATTATATTGTTATCCTGATTAAAAGTGACTAAACGCGAGTATATTTTCAGATGGTAAGGTTTCACTTCATGGATGGAGTAATACTACTTAGTTGAGCTGAGTATTTGGGTTCGACTCTCAGTTTGTGACTCAAAATTTTTCAGGCTGGATATTTTTATGCCCGTTTTTGTTTGTTTTTTAATAAAGACTCCTGGAAAAAAATGTTCCTAGTGCTATAGTTGTTCTTGCATAGAAAAAGCAGAAAATTTAAACATTTAACCGAT
Source organism: Hyphantria cunea (assembly GCA_003709505.1). NCBI lineage: Eukaryota > Metazoa > Arthropoda > Insecta > Lepidoptera > Erebidae > Hyphantria > Hyphantria cunea. Next base: position 73,767 of record PKRV01001202.1, read on the forward strand.
ATAACATGCCTCCGTCTGCCATTTTAGCATATAGACTTATAGACAAGAATGAATGTACATTACATATACGGGAAGTCTCGAGTTCAATAAATTTCTAAGAAACACTTATTGATTAAATATTATTTCACATTGTAAGAAGCTCAATTATTTCAGTTCTATTTACGTTTGTCACGTGCATAAAAACGGATGGGTTCTGTTCAATCAACGTGGGATTCAACACGTGACTAATTTATAATTAAAATTATCATTAACAAAGATAAACGAATGTATAATAAGGTATGTAAGTACGAGTTTGTTCTGATCTATATAACAGACGTCTACGAAATGATCGAAGTAGAAGAAGCGATTCTGAATTATATCACCTAGATATTCAAAATTTATGTGCCAGTATTATCATAAATAAAGTACAATATATTGTAAGTTTCAAAATTCCTCCCAAAATTTACCTCGTGGGCTTAAAAATAACACCAGTTACAACCTTTATAAACACCAAGCTACATTGAAAGTACTATTCGTAGTTGTGGAAGATCTATACTTCGACATCAAGGCTTTAGTTCTACAAAAACCAACCAGGCTCAAAGAGTGGCAATGTGTGAATGGTAATAATGATTAGATAACCAGTCTGCATTTTTATGTTCTAATATACTTACTGGTTTTTAAGATAGAGTCACTCATCAAGGAACACTGGCTATAGTAATTACTTTCATTTGAACGTCTTGATGAAATACCTCGCAATACTTAGTGAGTGATAATAGAACAGTGTCAATTAGCGTCTTTTGAAATTTAAGAATTGGCCGATTCATTAACTATATGGCACAGATTTTACTGCAAATTAAGGTTTGTTACATACTGAAGGGCTTTAGGAAAATCCTTTTAATACGACATTCAAGTTACTGATCAAAATATCTATGGTCAGAGCAGTGCATAAAATTGAACTGATTTTGGATTAATTGAATAAAGTTTGATACTTTTTTTAATATATGGACCTTTCAATGTCACTCTACTCTGCCTTATAAAAAATATAAGCAGAATCTCAGATTGGTGATCATCATACTCATAACAAATGCAGGCAATGCAACATGGCGACCCACACCATTTTGGCCTCGAGATGTTGCTGCATTATTGGGCCTTCGGCCTCGCACTCACCAACGAAAGACGACGGCATAAACGCTGTTATTTTACGTTGATCTTCTGTGCGCAAGAAGTACCGCCCCGTTGTGAAATCAGCATGGTTCTACTACCTTGTAACCTTGTTAAGCCCCTTCAAATAAGTTTACACGTGTGCGTAAACAGTAGATTCACAAAGTACAACATTAAACACAATGAACAACTTTAAACACAAAGAACAACATTAAAAAAATAATAGTACGTGTGAACGGTCTCATCGTTCTGTCATATATTAATTGGCATTATATTAAACTCACTCAAGAACCACTAATTATTTTATCCGTGATGCTTTCTTATTTATTTTATTATTTCTATTTCGGTTTTTTTTTCACTTTGCTACGAAGAGAATTAATTTTCCAACTCCTCTAATTCACTTCATAGTAATTTTGTTGCGGATTCCAAAGTAATTTAATTTTTCGAGGAAGATTTAATACGATCATTTATGAAATATGTTATTTTCCACATTGATAGTTCACGTGAGATGTAAAAATCAACCACCAGTACAGATATATCTGTCTGTAAAACGATATTTTGAGTCGTATTGTCAAAAAATCTAGCACATTTAGATTCCGCCTAATTCCATTGCAAACATAATGACGAAATCTCTTTAATCTATCCAAGGTTTTTCCTAAGCCGACTTAATTAACTGCTGGATTAATCCTCAATTACGACACTAATGTGTAACAATAAATGCTCAAGAGTAAAGGCGATTTAGGGAAAACCCTCGTTTTCATAAAGCAGGGCTCAATTCCATTGCATATTATATTGTACTTTTTTATTATATCTGACAATGTTCTCAACACTTCAAAACTGCTTTCAATCATTTATAAAGCTATTGCTTTGAGACTTACTGTTCTCTTTGCTTAAAAGTANATGGGTTCTGTTCAATCAACGTGGGATTCAACACGTGACTAATTTATAATTAAAATTATCATTAACAAAGATAAACGAATGTATAATAAGGTATGTAAGTACGAGTTTGTTCTGATCTATATAACAGACGTCTACGAAATGATCGAAGTAGAAGAAGCGATTCTGAATTATATCACCTAGATATTCAAAATTTATGTGCCAGTATTATCATAAATAAAGTACAATATATTGTAAGTTTCAAAATTCCTCCCAAAATTTACCTCGTGGGCTTAAAAATAACACCAGTTACAACCTTTATAAACACCAAGCTACATTGAAAGTACTATTCGTAGTTGTGGAAGATCTATACTTCGACATCAAGGCTTTAGTTCTACAAAAACCAACCAGGCTCAAAGAGTGGCAATGTGTGAATGGTAATAATGATTAGATAACCAGTCTGCATTTTTATGTTCTAATATACTTACTGGTTTTTAAGATAGAGTCACTCATCAAGGAACACTGGCTATAGTAATTACTTTCATTTGAACGTCTTGATGAAATACCTCGCAATACTTAGTGAGTGATAATAGAACAGTGTCAATTAGCGTCTTTTGAAATTTAAGAATTGGCCGATTCATTAACTATATGGCACAGATTTTACTGCAAATTAAGGTTTGTTACATACTGAAGGGCTTTAGGAAAATCCTTTTAATACGACATTCAAGTTACTGATCAAAATATCTATGGTCAGAGCAGTGCATAAAATTGAACTGATTTTGGATTAATTGAATAAAGTTTGATACTTTTTTTAATATATGGACCTTTCAATGTCACTCTACTCTGCCTTATAAAAAATATAAGCAGAATCTCAGATTGGTGATCATCATACTCATAACAAATGCAGGCAATGCAACATGGCGACCCACACCATTTTGGCCTCGAGATGTTGCTGCATTATTGGGCCTTCGGCCTCGCACTCACCAACGAAAGACGACAGCATAAACGCTGTTATTTTACGTTGATCTTCTGTGCGCAAGAAGTACCGCCCCGTTGTGAAATCAGCATGGTTCTACTACCTTGTAACCTTGTTAAGCCCCTTCAAATAAGTTTACACGTGTGCGTAAACAGTAGATTCACAAAGTACAACATTAAACACAATGAACAACTTTAAACACAAAGAACAACATTAAAAAAATAATAGTACGTGTGAACGGTCTAATCATTCTGTCATATATTAATTGGCATTATATTAAACTCACTCAAGAACCACTAATTATTTTATCCGTGATGCTTTCTTATTTATTTTAGTATTTCTATTTCGGTTTTTTTTTCACTTTGCTACGAAGAGAATTAATTTTCCAACTCCTCTAATTCACTTCATAGTAATTTTGTTGCGGATTCCAAAGTAATTTAATTTTTCGAGAAAGATTTAATACGATCATTTATGAAATATGTTATTTTCCACATTGATAGTTCACGTGAGATGTAAAAATCAACCACCAGTACAGATATATCTGTCTGTAAAACGATATTTTGAGTCGTATTGTCAAAAAATCTAGCACATTTAGATTTCGCCTAATTCCATTGCAAACATAATGACGAAATCTCTTTAATCTATCCAAGGTTTTTCCTAAGCCGACTTAATTATCAGCTGGATTAATCCTCAATTACGACACTAATGTGTAACAATAAATGCTCAAGAGTAAACGGCGATTTAGGGAAAACCCTCGTTTTAATAAAGCAGGGCTCAATTCCATTGCATATTATATTGTACTTTTTTATTATATCTGACAATGTTCTCAACACTTCAAAACTGCTTTCAATCATTTATAAAGCTATTGCTTTGAGACTTACTGTTCTCTTTGCTTAAAAGTATTGTTTTCTCAAACAGATGCTAAATTGACTTATCATTAGTCGCATTACCAGTACTTTGAGAGACCGTTAAACCTGTAGCGACCTCCACATATGACAACAAAACATATACAATATCCCCTCTATCATCAGGCTCACCAAACTATAAAGTTACGCCGTACGACGTTATTACTAATCCTGTAACGCAATACGAAAATTTTCACGACTACTAGCATATTTGGTCTGATTTTGCCGGGCTCTCTCCGCATTTAGCCTCTTAATTAGGCCATTAAACTTGTATAAAACGTTCCATTGCTAACCGTTAGGCCCCAGTCCGCCAGACATCGTCACATCGCCTCTTCATTCTGTTGGAGGGACATCCATTCCTCCACAAACCATAGGTTCCGGGTGTCATACGAATATCTCCTCAGCAACCGTGACGGGTAGTTAAAGTTCTAAAACTTTCCTCAATTATATTTTTCGAACTCAACTTATCAATATTTTAAAAAACAGCATAGTATCAATGCTATAATGACTTCAGGTTTATGACGGGAAACAATTTTTACGCATCGATAGACAGTAATACTCATATTTGTTCATAATTACAATATAAAATGTTATGGATAGTATTTTGAATTCTACTTCATTCAAATTAAGGTCTCGAACGAAATAAGCCTCGTGATTAAATATTACGTAAAATATAGGACAGAATTCTTTTCCTATCTTTGTAGATATAGATTATGTACCGTAAGCAAATCTGAAGCAGGTCTAGTTATACGCAAATATGTTTGAAAAGGTATGATCAATTCTACATCTACTGAAACTACACTTAGCTAAACCTAATAGAATATTAGTCCTGCCTCAAGATATGAAAGTTTCAACCCGGTTAGTACTTATACAACGCCACCGATCAAACAACGCAAGATCGTTTCGTCTAGTTGGAAAACCTTTTTTGTGAGTAAGCCTGGCCTTGTGTCGGAAAAGTAATATGTGTCTTTCTTCAACGCCCAATTTATCTCAATAACGAAATTCATCCAAATCACTTTAACAGTTTAGCTATGTAAGTGTGGCAGGCAGACAGATATTTCTAATATATAAATATAATACATATTTCGGACATTAACACACAACGCCATCCGCTTCCAAGCTAAGCAGAGCTTGTTTTATGGATACTATAAAACTGAGATAAATACTTTAATACTACTTCTACTTTTTTATTTTTGTAAATACATTTAATATATACATACAGAAACACAGACAGACAGAGATACTTTGGCATTTATAATACAGGTATGAGTATACACTATGCAAGTTTTGCACTGGTTTGTACTTGTTTCATGGGATTTAGATTCACCGATAATAGCATTATCCAGGCCGGTAGCCCCAATGATGTAGGAACACTGCGGTAGGCTGTCATAGTATGGGTTAGAATGGCGCATCGTTTGCAGTTGCAATGAGTATGGTGACATTATTACTACATTTAGATTCTGCTCATGCTTTCCATCAGAGAGTGTATTCACTTGAGCATATTCATTTATATAAAAAAATAACCTGAGTTAATGTAAAACAGATTTTATTTATTGCTTGCGTTATTTAGCAGTTTCATTTAAGGATGCTCTTTTATATCTATAGTAATAAATAATAAATAAAATTAAATAAAAATAAATAATAATAAATAAATATAATAATAAATATAATATAATTATAATGCTAAATTAATTGTAATTTTTTGCAACTTAATAATTTAATAGAATATTCTTTCCCACTATTATTAGGCTAATGATGGAATCATCAACCGGTTAATTAAAATAAAAATTCTAAATATAAATCGCTGATTCATAAAATTCCGTATGACATTTATCCACCTTAAGATAAGATATGCTTCAATATACAAGACACATTATTACTGACTCACTGATATATCTTATCACAGGTCAATCTATATAAACAAATAAAATTGTAGTGCCTGTTTGTAATTTCATACTTACATCTTTTTACTAAATGCATAGAAATAATATTTGGCACTAACACAAAAAAATAAACTAAACCAAACTTTTTAAATTTTAGTCTGTCTGTCTCTTGCGATCAATTTCTAGAAGGGCTGGATCATAGTGAACAATATCTCCTTCAGAAGCAACAAAACCGCGTGCAATAAATACGGGGCACAGCTAGAATGCAATAATATCGTAGTCAAAAGGTACATTACTGTATTTTGTATACTTTGAAATGTGGGTCACGATTGAAATATATTTCAAATGTAATCTATACTGCTTTAAAGCTAAAAAGGTTGTTTGGTTAAGCCTATTATTAGATACTACTTATTCGAACTGATATTTTCTTTCATTATTGGATAGCCTATTAATGAAAAATACAATCGCATTCTTGCTACGAAGAGACCTTTTTTTTTACTTGTGGAAACCCCCTCGGGCCTTCACCCCACCGGGGTTTGTGGCGGGGCGGTGTGTCGGAATCGAACCGACTAAAACCACACAGTGTGCCACTCTGCGCCTGAGACGGGAGAGATCCGGGAACCGCTTTCTTACGCCATCCGGACCCCTCCTAGTGCTACGAAGAGACCTATGTCAGGATTTTATTTATCTAAAGCGTAAAGGTCTATCAAAGTGATTCTACACTGCCTGATGAAAAGCATCCGAAAATTCCAAGAGTGGTTGGTGGTCACCATACTCATAGCGAATGCAGACAATGCAACATTGTAGCATGGTGACCCACACCATGGTGGTTTAATGATGCTTCTGCATCATTAGACCTCCGGCCTCGCACTCACCAACAAAATACGACAGCACGAATAATCTCATTTTAGGTTGAAATTTTGTGCGAGGATAGTACCGCCCTGGTCGAGTTGTGCTGAAATCAGCGTGGCTCTAATACCGTTAAGGGTTCTACTACCTTAAAATCATAAATCATTCATAGTTATCTATGATAATGGTCAAAACTAATTTCTTTTAGGAGAAGAAGATATAAATGTTCTCCATTACTGAATGAAGGTCTCCTTCAAAGAGCGCAACAATTTCGGTCTTGAATAGTCCGCGTTTATCCATTACCAGCTACTTTCGTCAATCACTCGTATTAAATTAGTTTTTTTTATGGAATATGGGGCACACGAGCAGACGTATCGCCTGATGGTAAGCGATTACCGCCACCCATATACACCCGCAACATCAGAAGCATCACAAGTTTGTTGCCGGCCCTTAGGGAATAGGGAGGGGGATGAGATGGAGGGGTTAAGGTATGGGCCTACGCTATTCTCAGCTACTCGGTGAAACAAAGCGCAGGCGTGGTTTTGCACCGATTTCTATAAGGCCGTGGTATTACTCCAGTCGAGTCAGCCCATTCACGCCGAAGCGTGGCTCTCCCACTATACTTTGAAATTTCGTTTATTCGTGTTTCCAGAATGAGTGTTTTGGTTGCCCATAATCTATTAAAGTGGCGTGCAATAAGAGAGATTTTATGTCCAGCAGTGGTCCGTATTAGGTTGATGAGGTTTCCAGAACTTCGCTTTTTGACAAATTTGTTTAACTGTATGTGTTTATATATATTAAATTATCAGATCCTTATCATTTGTGACGTACCTTTTAATAAATGGATATCAAAGGAGATAATAAGTATTTAAATTCATCGTGAGTCATATCAAATTAATCAATCACTGTGTGTTGTTGTTTTACAGTCTCTTCTATTATATAAACATACTGACTTATAGGCAAAAAATGATTGATAGAAAGTACTTATTTAAAAAAGATTATCTATAGCAATATTATAATCAAAACAAACCATAATCGGGTCGGGTCTCCTCTCAGAAGAGGGTTAAGGCCATACGTCACTACGCTGGCCGAGTGCCGGTTGGGGACTGACAAAAGAACGTTGTGGCTACGTAATCTTTCCATTGGATATTTTCAAGCCACCCCCAGAGCTTCATAGTAGGAAGCTTTCGGGTGGTTTCACGACTGTAATCCCAAAGTAACAACCAGGACCGACTGCTTAACATAACCTCCAAATGACGTAGACGCTCATGGTATCATGCCACCAGCGTTCACCCATCCGGGTTGAACGACGCCGTTGCTTGCCCTCAGTGATTGATTCTCATCACAGAGTGTACAGCGGACTTATCAAATCTTTTGAAGACGGTTACTATTTACTAAATGACCCACTGTGGAACAAGAGTCGTTTGTTTTAGTCCTATTAAGCCACGGAGGGGAATCCCTGCAACCTGTATACGATAACAGTAACATATGATAACGTTCTTTTTAATCTTTTTTATGCAAAACGATACGATAACGTTTGTGGTTTACTGAGAAGTATGTGTTATGTACTTATGTTAGCTAAGGAAGGCATGCTGGACAAATTTTATCTTCGTAAAAACTTTTGCTTCCGAACAACTACAACACTTTGACTCTATATATTCGTTCCCGATGGAACGAATTTAACATGTACGCATATTACGTATTTTTATACGACTACGGTGAAACCAACAGTAAAGGTATTTGGCAGTCTTTGAATGTTCATAATTTCATTTCTTTATATATACTTCGTGCATACATGTACATTGGCGAGCTTAATGCCCAAGGCATTTTCTAACAAGCCAATATTTGGGTGATGTGGAAATTTTGTTAGGTAGGTACACAATGATGAATGTTAGAGGTTATGTTATAAAAATAAATTAACTTTACATACGTACATCGTAAGTACCAGATGCTTTTGAACTATGGCTTGTCTGCCATCTCGTCAAGAGATAGCCTTAGACGTTCTTTTTGAATAACAACTTACTACTTGACATCCTGATTTCGAGTGGAAGCGTATTCCAAAGTAGTACTTCTTGCACAAACAACGAAGTAGCACCTAAACTACTGGACTGACTTTAATGAATCAGGGGGAAGGGGATCAATGGAATCGTTACCAGTAAGTAACATACATTTTTAATCAAAAGCATTTACGTGGTCGGGTTTTTAAAGCAAGTGACAAATTAATTTATAATTCGCACTAATACCCTTCTGTCGTAATAACCATAATTTTAATATGTTTATATATATAATCAATTTTTAAAGAGTATTGTTTACGTTAAACGAATTTTTATCAAAAATACTTTAGATTCCTTTCTTATTTCTTAAGAGTACTTGTAATTTTCATGCATTTAAAGTAATTTAAGTATTACACCAGCTTACTTAAGGGCGTTTGATTAATGATATTTATTTTGTTAGTAATTTTTCATTTAAAGAGGTCGGATTTCTTTATCCTTTTTTTGTTGGAGCATGTAACCTCAACTATTCACGTCAGACGATTTTTTCCAAAAATTAAACCTTCGTTTATTTTACTAACCCTGTACTGAAAAGCTATTCGAAACAAGTACATAACTTTGTTATTGAACGAATTTCACACACTAATTCAATATTATGATTTGTAATGTCTTTGTTTCACTCTTATTCTTCGCTTTACTAGTTAATATTATGAAAATGCTCCTTAATGCTACGGCCAGATGCTTAGCTCTCTTCTTTCATTATCCATACTTATATACTAATGTTATAAATTCTAAAGTAAGTCTGTCTGTCTGTACCACTTTTACCGATTTTAAATGGTATGGAGATACATTAATTCTTAAGGAAGGACATAAGCTTCTCTTTGCCGCGATGACCGATATACACGCGGAGCAGCGGTTAAAAGTTAGTGTGAACACATAACAAATAGGAATTAAATAGACATACATATGAAAAACTTATAGTCTCTATAGAATATGCATCTCGGCGAGAGAATTCTCTATATTGTGATATGAGATTAGTTACACTGTAGTAGTAATATCTATGTTTATAAAACAGGAGGATGACTGACTGACTAAGATGCCCAGAGATCAACGCACAGCCCAAAGTGCTGAACCTAGAATCTTGATATTTTCCATGTAGGTTCTTTATAGTACGTAAGTGAGCACTAGGAAATGTAAAATAGGGGAACTTCAGCGCGAGCGAAGCCGCGGGAAAAAGCTAATGTATTATAATTTCATTGGGCTGTATGTGGAAGTCGTCACAATACTTTTTACGAACGAAGAGCCGAAAGACCATTGCCTAAAAACACCCGCACTCAATTGTCATAAGTGCAAATCGTCCTTGATCCTGACCCCCCTTTCAATAACATAAACAGTAAAGAGTATTAAAAGTGTGAGGATAATGTATTGGTATTGTCCTCCCACTTATAATATTCTTAAATTTCAAAAATGTCACTAATATAATCTAAGATATAGCATTGTCTACTTATTAGTGGTCATCTGATTATTACTTCTTTACAGAGTAGAATAACTTATTTACTAGCAAAGTCTTCAGTTGATTTTGAAATGTGTAATTAATCAATTTATAGCAATGAAAAATTTATTACATAAATCGTAGTCGTAGTTGCTGTTTCTGTTTGTTTCTCTGTCCCAGTAGCTTCTCCAATAACACCAATTGACAAAGTCTCTGAATGGAGTGATTTCTGGTACCCTTTGTACTAGCTCTATTCTCCTATCGCAACTTACCTTTGTTCTCTATCCATCTAAATATAATTACGTTCCCATTGTACTGACGTGTGATAAAACCGGATACAAACAAGTTAATTAAAAAATATGCAAAAAACTGATTGCTAAAGGCACTTAAAATTTACAAGTTGCCAGTTTAAATTTTTGTATTTTTAAAAACCCAGTGTCACTCTCATAAGATGAACGTGACAACACCTCCCAAACCGATACAGAGCGTGCTAAAGAAATAAACAAACGCACTTAAGACACTGATAACAAAAAAACTCAAGGAAGGTTATGCTTTTTGAGTATAAGTGAATGCGTTAGCATTCACTTAAAATTAAATAAAATTATTTGATACCGAAAGACATTTTAGAGGCCTCAAAAAAAAGTTGCTAAAAAGCCGGAAAATAATACAAATAAATTTTCTAGCCTAATTTGAAAAAGACATTATTAACACACACAGGATTTAAAATTACAGTTAATACTGCCTTACCATAAAAATCCACTTGAATACAGCAATCCAGTTTAAAATTGAAATACACTTTGGTTTACATGAATTTGAATAACAAATATTGGTAAATCAAAACAGCTTTAATTAAATTCTGCACTCGTCTTTTGTACAGCGAATCATCGCATGCGCACGTTCGCTTTCGACTTTGTTCAGTTGCCAACTAAAACTCAAGCTATCTAATGAAGTTCTTGTTAGGCCTACCGCGAATTTATTTAGATATACATACTTACTTTATGTAATGCAATCACAGCTATTCGGTTCTCTTTATCACCCCATTCAATTTTAATTTCACGTAATACTTTAGAATACACTGACGTAAAAATGAAAAAACACAATGAACTATCGTATAAGAATGTCAGAAAAGTGATATTCTGATTTATTTTTAATTGTAACCGTATTTATGGCCGGACTAAGTACATCAATACATATTTAAATATATGTAGTTATTTACAAACAATAGCTCATTTTAAATTGGTATTCATTACAGTATTTTATTCTACATCCCTAGGTGCTAACCACGAATGTAATGTACCATTACACTAACAGTCGTAAGTACTACCGCGGGTTTGTTTTAAACAAAAGTGTTTTAGCTAAAGTTACTCCTGATATCATCAGCTATCTGGCAGTGGAAGTCCTGTCGAAATTGGTCCAGCCATTTTAGAAATTAGCTGGCACATACAGATGTACAGAAAGACAAATATTTAATATTGATTTTTAGATGGAAGTACCTATCATACAGTGTGATTGTCAAGAACGTCACCGGCATATTTATTGATTTTGGAATGCAATTTAAATAAAAAGGCGATTGGAATAATCCTATGCCTATAATGCATTGTAAAAAACATAAGTCTTCTCTGCATTATGAGTGCCACGTACGCTTCACGCTTTGAAGCTGTGTTTCGCTGTACTTACAAGAAAGACCCAAAATATCCTGCGACCCGTAACTGAAGTCCACGTGGAGGTTTTTACATCATTGCCGTTGGCTAAGAAGATGTTTCTATACCAAAATGATTTCTGGATTCTGCAAGTTTATAATAAGTCAGCTGTGCACTACTTGGAAACGCAGAACATGGTATTTACGTGTTGGATTGGCCCTCACAGTCCCTTGATGCCAATCCAATGGAATATGTTTGGTCATGGATAAAGCTTAAGCTGAGGGCAAAAAAAATGTGGTGACCATCGCGACCTTAATCGCAGACTGAAGTCCTCGTGGAGGTCTTTGCCTCGCAGCTATACTGAAAATTAGCGGATCGTACGCCGTGAAAATGCCAAGCGATTATGAACAATAATGGAGATTGAACGCCGAATTATTATAAAACATCAATTAGCAATAAAATACTTAATGGATTACAATTTATATTAACTCGAGTTAACTCAAAATGCACATACATTCATTAAAAGTGAATTGAATTTTTCTTCAATTCAATTGGCGGGTGATGAGCCCAGAGCAAATAAAATGAAACGTGAGTAATTACCTATCGTTTATAACACATTCTTTAGTATGTATAAAATAGTAATTAATACTTATTCATGAAGTGAGCCATCTTATACCTTAGATAATAAACTATTTTAGTTGTTTGTTGTAGTTAATACTATTGAAACTAATAGTTCAAATGCAGTGCAGTAATGCTGTAATGATGAGCTTTATGATGAAACCCAATTTTAAAATATGTGAATGTTTGCGCGGATGTATGTTTGCATGTATGTATGTTCGCATGTATGTATGAAAGCACATTTTAATTTCATTGAACTAATTTATAATTCAGATTTTTAATATATTCAATACATTAATAATTATTAATTATTAAAAGTAAATAAGGCAACGCTATCAATGTCATGGCTACCTTTGCAGCAGGAATGATGAATAATGGGTTTTTTAACTTGAGGTAAATTGTTTATTTTAAAATTATTTCATTTTGTTTTTATTTGATAATAATTTATTTGTCGATGTTAATTATTATTCTGTGTATGGTGCATATCTAATAATGAAATATTTAATTAAAATGAAATTAAAATTATAAATATGCACTTGTTAAAATGTTAAATCGAGTTGTTTAATTTAAGTGCAATTTTCTTCGTGACGGCACTTTTTTTGTATTTATTGACGTCGTTATAACGTCGTTAATAAATAAATACCAATTATATATAAATATTAAAAAACTTTTAATGCTTCTTATGATAAGGTTTTTGGTAATGAAATAAAAAATGTATACTATAGGTTTCTGTAAGGTCGCGGTATCGAGCAGTTTAACATCAATGGTCTTGAGCAGTCCACTGCTGGACATAGGCCTCTCCTAAGTAGGTTTTGGCCTAGTATACCACGTGAGCCAGACGGATTAGAATGGTTTTTTTTTAAGTTTTCGTCTCTTTGCCTGTTTGTATGTGCATAAACACGGATCTCTCGCTTTAAGTTCACAACTAAAAATTGCTGCAAAAACCTGTAAAAGAATTTGGTATCGTATAAATAATATATAAATATAAACATTATTAGAACAGAAAAACAGTATACAAATTCATTTGTGTACGAAAATAACCACATTAGTTATAGACTGTGTCGTGGCCATTATCGGCCATCTCCAGCAAAGTACAGACATAAGCGTTCTACATTCATAATAATAGATTAGAAAATTATGAATAAGATCTTCTTGGTTTATTTTAATTAAAAGAAAAAAAATCCAAGTAATTATATTTTTGCTACAAATACAAAAAGCTACATTTGGAAATCCAACCCATCAATTAAATTCAATAACTTTGAACATTCTTCAGAGAATCTAGCGTTGTTGTACCGACAGCTATTTGGTCATTTATCCAGTGTAATGTAACAGGCATAAATAGTTGTGAATTATATTTTATATATTTATTTTTAAAAAAGAGTACTTTATTATCGCTTTATTAACTGATTATCTTGTTTTTTTTTTATTTTATTCATTGAAATGTAAAAATGCATCGCCTACTTTTGCTGAAGCAAGTTTGGCTTGCCTTGATAGATAGAAAACTCTTTATTAGTACACCGTAATACAGAGAGAAAAGTACAGAAAATGACAAATGTATAAGGTACAAAGGGCGGCCTTATTACCTTGAATTTTGCCTTGCCTTGATACCTATTGTTTTTTAACATTATGCGATTACGTATGAGAGGGTTTTATTGCTCATACGTAAGACATATTTTGAATGGCAATTATCAGAGTAGTTAGACCCAGGGTCGTTAACCCGTTTATGCTTGTGTTTTATTATTATTTACTTACGCGCTATTGACACTATTAACTGAACCGATTTCATTGAAATTTTGCAGGCAGACTTATAACATGTGTAGTTAGTATGTCTAGGTAAAATAAAACTCGCATTGTCATATCTACCCTGCATATGTTTTTTTAGAGTTTTGCATTCCTCGACACAAACTTCAATTGCGCCAATTTTAATACTCCATAACCTTCGTAAAACGGGGTAAAAACTTTTTGCGCTTCATGTATTTTATTTATCTATATATGCAAACGAAGATGATGACTGACTAAGATACCCAGAGATCAACGCACAGCCCAAACCGCTGAACTTGGTATTCTTAAATTTTGCATGTAGTTTTTTATATAACGTAAGTGATAACTAAGATAGGAATTTTGGAAATACCACTACTGCGAAGATTAAATAGGGGATGAATATATCTACTTCTGCACAAAGAAAGACGCGGGCAAAAGCTCGTGAATCTATAATTTCTATTTAAACAGATCTTTTGAGTGCCAATATTTAAATTTTAAATAAATAATTCGTTTAATGTCGAGGTTGTTAAATGATTAATAGTTATTAGAATAACAAGGGAATATGAAAATGAATTGAGAATTAGCAAAGGAATTCGTTTTGATGGCAGCCAGCCTTCGCTTTCAGACAGATGATGAATGAACGAACAATAATATGATTAATTGTTTAGGTGAGACTTTCTAACGATAAAGCGATACCTATCATATTATTTTAAAGACGATAATAGATAGGAACACATTTCAAGTGTCATAGTAAATGTATCCGTTAAACGAAAAGAAAATATAAAATAGTTATTAGTATAAAATATTTTCGGACACTTTAACACACAACGCCATCTAGTCCCCAACTAAGCAGAGCTTATACTATGGGTACTAGACAACTGATATTATTACATATATATACTTTTTTTTTGCAAATACATACATATTATATATAGAAAATACCCAAACTCCGAAACAAATATTTGCAGATCATACAAACATTTGGTCCGACCCAGGATTCGAACCCGAGACCTCATGGACAGCAGTCGCGTACGCTGCCACTGCGCCAACAAGGGAGTCATTTAATATAGTTAAAATTAAAAAAAAATAAAATAAAAAGAAAACGTACTAAATAATAGTAAACAGTTATAAGTAGTATTTAAAACTTACGGAAGGGACTGGACCCCACGACACAGGGAATCCTAGTGTGGGGACCAGAAATAGTTTTGATACAATACTTATATATACTCATTAAATTATGTAGAATATTTTTGTGAACAAACTTTTGAATAAAATAAATATTATTATTATTAAACAATTTTAAAATGTATCCGTTAAACGCAAAAGAAAATATATGATAGTCATTATTATTAAAAGAAAACGTGATAAATAATATTAAATAGTATAAAAACAATATAAAGATAAATAAATGTGATTCATTTTACAATGAGTCACAATTCTTTATCTACGGCTATTCGTTTCTACTGCTACACTAACTTCCAGTGCGCATTTATACCTACAACTTCAACAGATTATAAAAAATTGTAACCAAATTTTCTAGACTATTCCCAACTGTTTCTATTGGTCAGTAATTATATTACTTTTTTGTCATGTGCTTATGGTGAAAGAAAGTACTTTTAAGATAATACATTTATTTTATGTACATATGAGTTATCATTTTATTTAATAAGGTATTTAAGCTAAAGGGATAAGGGTAAAAAGAATTTTCATTGAAAATTACGAATTTCGATGCAACTGATTATATCCAATTTTATTCCTTAAATGAGGATATTTCCAAAAAAAAATAAAGATTTCTAAATATTATGTCTTAGTAACAGTTCCTTAGTTACAGGAAAAAGATCAGCTACGACAAAGTTTGAAGTATAAAAAACAAGCAATTACAACAACCTAATGAAGAGAGTCAGTCAGAGCAAGTAATATATATATTCATATGTATGTATTATAAAAAGTCCACCATTGTCGGCATAGCTATTGGTATAAAACTTTCATTAAATTTACTAAGTACTAGTATACAAATTTCATGGACAAAACTCGTTACTTCACTGCCCTCAAATATATAATTTTTATTCGTGTGGAAACCCTCACGTGCCGTCACTCTACTGAGGTTTGCAACGGGGTGGTATGTCGTCATCGGACCGACTAAAACCACACGGTGTGCTACTCTGCGCCTGAGACGGGCGGGGTCCGGAAACCGCTTTCTTACGCCATGCTGACCCCTCCCAGCTTCTAGGAAGAACCCTGTGGCGACTTCCACATACAGCGGCAACAGAAATATATGACAACGCCATCTACCGAAAATACACTGTACTACGGAGTAACGTAGTGTTCGAAGAAACTACCAATCCTGCATCGCGCAATAGAAGTTCTCGCGTCGATTAACATATATACAACTTCCCAACATCAACCGTTGGGCAGTGGCATGATCACCTCGCCTGCTCGGAGGATCTTCCCTTTGTGTTCCTTTGTGTTGGAGGAATATGTGGCCCGTTCCTCCACAAGCCTAACTGAAGCAACTACTACGACCGCCGGCTATGACTACGATCGCCGTTGTAACAAATTACGCCCACA